>SJXQ01010572.1:183524-220805 GCA_006408695.1 Aepyceros melampus
AAGCTCAACATTCAGAAAACGAAGATCATGGCATCTGGCCCCATCACTTCATGGGAAATAGATGGGGAAACAGTAGAAACAGTGTCAGACTTTGTTTTTTTGGGCTCCAAAATCACTGCAGATGGTGACTGCAGCCATGAAATTAAAAGGCGCTTACTCCTTGGAAGAAAAGTTATGACCAACCTAGATAGTATATTCAAAAGCAGAGACATTACTTTGCCGACTAAGGTCCGTCTAGTCAAGGCTATGGTTTTTCCTGTGGTCATGTATGGATGTGAGAGTTGGACTGTGAAGAAGGCTGAGCGCCGAAGAATTGATGCTTTTGAACTGTGGTGTTGGAGAAGACTCTTGAGAGTCCCTTGGACTGCAAGGAGATCCAACCAGTCCATTCTGAAGGAGATCAACCCTGGGATTTCTTTGGAAGGAATGATGCTAAAACTGAAGCTCCAGTACTTTGGCCACCTTATGCGAAGAGTTGACTCATTGGAAAAGACCCTGATGCTGGGAGGGATTGGGGGCAGGAGGAGAAAGGGACGACTGAGGATGAGATGGCTGGATGGCATCACGGACTCGATGGACGTGAGTCTGAGTGAACTCCGGGAGTTGGTGATGGACAGGGAGGCCTGGCGTACTGCGATTCATGGGGTCGCATATAGTCGGACACGACTGCGCGACTGAACTGAACTGAACCACATTACATAATTATCCTTTCTTTTTAGTACTTGGAATCACTGAGTTTCAGTCTCTTAGCAAGTTTAATGATTATAGTACAAAACCATTATCTATACTCACTATAATGTTCATTAGCTTTCCAGAGCTTATTAACTCCTCTTTGTACGTTTGTACCATTATACAGGAGGAAAAGGGGACGACAGAGGATGAGATGGCTGGATGGCATCACCAACTTGATGGACATGAGTCTGAGTGAACTCTGGGAGATGGTGATGGATGGACAGGGAGGCCTGGCGTGCTGCAATTCATGGGGTCGCAAAGAGTCGGGCACGACTGAGCGACTGAACTGAACTGACCCTTAAACAGAATCTGTCCTGCTACCCTCACCCCTGTCCCCAGGCAGCCACCCTTTTACTCTCTGTTTTTATGAGTTTGGCTTTGTTAGATTCCACATATAAGTGATATCATACAGTATTGTCTTTGTCTGACGTATCTCTCCTAACATACTAGAGTTCCATCTGTGTTGCTGCAAATGGAAAGATATCCTTCTTTCTCATTGCTGAATAATATTCCTTTGTGTGTGTATAACATGTCTTCTTCGCCCACTCACCCACTGATGGGCACTTAGGTTGTTTCCACATCTCGGCTATCATGAATAATGCTGTAATAAACATGGGAGTGCATGTATGTATTCAACATCTTACTGTCATTTTGGGGGGGTATATACCCATGAATGGAATTGCTGGATCATATGAAAGGTCTGTTTAGTCTTTGAGGAACTTCCATATTGTTTTAAGAAGGCTTATTTAAAATGAAGATCAAGGGCTAACACAGATCTAATTAGCCAGAATTTCAAGAATGGGGCCCAGGTGATTCTCATAAATATTCATACTTGAGAATAAAGCTATGGGTAATGACTTCTGATCCCCCCTAGCTTTCTAAGGAGGTCCACTAATGTGACCCCTCTAATCCATGCCTGTATCCTTCAGGTCCCCCAAACTGCCACCATCACTGCATATCTGGGGGCCCCATGCATGAGTTCACTGGCAGCAATGGGTCATCTACCCACTGATACTGGTACCTTGACCAGGCTGAACTTGTGGTTCCAACTCCCCATAAGCATTGTAGAGGTCCATACTGGTGCAGGGAGTGGGAGAAAGAGGGGATGGAGGGAGGAGGGGATGGGGGAGGATGCAGTGGGAGAGGTGTTCACCTTGGAGAGACAAGAGGCAGAGAATTCTCTCCTTCCTCTGCCCTAATGATCACAGACCATTCTGAAAGCCCCTGCTGTCGGTCCTCAAGAGGGAGCAGGCGGTGGTGCTAGTGATGAAGCTGTGGCTGGTGTGGCCGGTACTCCAGCGTTTACTCTCCATCCTAGCTATCTTCAGTCACTTCCCTCCTTTATCCTGCTTTCCAGTTTGCAATCCCCGCAAAGCACTATCACAGTTTTCGCCTCAGGGTATTTTCCAGATTAAGCCTGTGTGTGTGTGTGTGTGTGTGTGTGTGTGTGTGTTAGCTGCTCAGTTGTGTCTGACTCTTTGCAACCCCATGGACTATAGCCCACCAGGCTCCTCTGTCCATGGGATTCTCCAGGCAAGAATACTGGAACGGGTTGCCCTTTCCTTCTCTGGGGATCTTTCCAATCCAGGAATCGAACCCAGGGCTCCTGCGCCACAGATACATTCTTTACTGTCTGAACCACCAGGATGCTAAAAAGGGCCAGTTGATGTCTGGGAGCTAGACCAGGGTACCAACCTTTATCTGAGCTAGGGAGAAAGGCTGCTGAAGGGTCTTCACCCACTCCAGACCTCCAGAAAAGACCCCAGCAGGAGGCAAGGCCCTTTATTGCCTAAATGTGGTTGAAGCCAAACATCTAAGGGGATGGTTGGTCCTCAAGCAACAGGCAAACATGGATGGCTATATATTGGGGACAGACAGAAGGGGAGCATGGTCGCAAGAAGCAGAGAAGTGGGGCACACCCAGGGAGCCCTCACAGTTCCCAAAAGGTCAGTCTGTCTGCCCTCCTTGTAGTGTGGACTTCCAGAGACAGCACTGCAGAACCTCCGTCACACATAAGGTCATGCAGACAGCTCTGATGGATTGAGAAGGTCCAAGGCTCTGTGACGTTGCTTTCTGAACAGTGCACACTTTCTTAAAAGAATAACATGGACATTCAATAGCATTAATTGAGCCTATGTGCAAGCATTTTTTAACTTAGTATAGGTACAAATGTATGTATGCGTGAGTGTAGGTTCATAAATGTGCATAAATGTGGTTTCTGCTTTGCGGCAGGGAGCTGGGCTTGCAGATTCCCAAGCTTGCCAGTCCTAGAGGGCAGGCCAGCTAGAGGACAGAAGCCCACAGTTAATTCCACCTGTCTGCAAAGGGAGAAGGGTATGAGCACACAACGTGGACCTCAAAGGGAGCCCAACAGTCTGTTTTAAGAAGCCATCCAGGGGACACTGAGGCATGCTCCTTGTTGAGAAGGTTTTCCTTAGGAAAAAGGAAGGAGTCTGATATCCCTGGTGACCCCAGAGAGCAAACCTCCCTGCTGGCCCATGCCACTGCCTCTGTACTGTGCCATAAGAAAGCTGTGCTGGTCTAGTGGGGGTTCCTTTTGCTACAGCAGCTCAGCCTGTATCCTGATACATGTGGTGAGGGCGTTTTTATTAGCAGAGTGGGTGGAGGAAAGAGGAGGGACAGAGTCGAGAGGGGAAAATTTCTAATGTTTCTTTAGTGATTTATTTGGCTGTGTTGGGTCCTAGTTGCAACACATGGAATCATCACAGCAGCGTTCACTATCTTTCACTGCAGGGTGTGGACGCGCTAGTTGTGCAGGCTCCAGAGCTCACAGGCTCAAGACTGGTGGTGAGTAGGCTTAGTTTCCCTGCATCGTGTAGGGTCTCAGTTCCCCAGACTAGGAATCAAACCCACGTCCCCTGCACTGAAAGGCAAATTCTTGACCACTGACCACCAGGAAAGTCCTAAGAGGAAAACCTTCAAACAACCTCTGGGATATATTGAGTTGTGTTTCGCCAAAATGATCTGTTAAAATTCTAACTCCCAGGACCTGTGAGCTGATCTTTGAAAATAGAGTCTTTGCTATTAATCAAGTTAAGATGAGGTCATTAGGGTGGGCTCTAGTCCAATATGACTGGGTCCTTATGCTAAAAGGGGACATTAGGACCCAGCGACAACCCCCCACACAAGGAGATGCCGTGTGAATATGAAGGAAGAGATTAAGATGATGCGTCTACAAGCCAAGGATCAGCAAGTTCCTGGGACTGGAACAGAGTCTCCCTCACAGCCGGCAAGGAACCAGCCATTGACACCTTGACCCAGACTTCCAGCCTCCAGAAATGAGACAGAAAATTTCTGCCATTTAAGCTGCCCTGAGTGAAAAAGTTGACACACCCACCAAGCAAAGAAATGCTTCAAGAAGCAGTGCTAAGCCCTCACATTTGTGCAGACACCCCGGGTCCCCAGAGCACAGGTGGGAGGTGTTGCCTCACACTGTCCCTCCCTGCCTCCCTCTCACTCTGCCACTGCCTCCACAGGAAAGAGTGTGGGGAAATAACATGTCTACACTGGGGACAAATGACTTCTAAAAGTCTCCTGTCCAACACTTTTCCCCTTGGTTTTTCACCCCGGGAGCATTTTATAGGAAATATAATCCACATGGCATTGAGTCACTGGACATGAGCACAGCACTGAGTTGTTTGCAAGAAATATTTTATGTCCGTCATGGGCCTCTTTTTTTTTCAGAGAAAAGGAAGTCATTTCAGCCAAGAATAAACAAACTTGGCACCACACCGTTTAGTTCTACACAAATCCCTTGACAGCCTGCTGCCTTCGTGGCCCTGGGCCAGGCTTCATTTCCAGACTCTTTCGTGTTGGGAGGAGATGAGATTGCCTTGGACCACCTACCCACAGGACCCCCCAGCCCCCCTCTGGGCCCTGCTCACTTCCTTCTTCCCAGCCTTGCTGCTTGGTATACACAGCCTGGAGCAGTAGCTTAGGACATGCAACCTGGGCACACACATTTAATTATAGGGCCCATTCACACAACCATACACGGTGATGGGAGCCCCTGATACAATCATACAGGGTGATGGAGGCCAATGATGCAATCAGACAGGGTGATGGGGGCCCACGACACAACTATACAGGGTGATGGGGGCTCCTCTTATAATCATCCAGGGTGATGGGGGCCCATGACCCAATCACACAGGGTTATGGGGGCCAATTGCAAACTATGGTGAAGAACACCAGCTGTAGATAATAAGGCTGCCACTTAGCCTCTTTAAACCTGAGTCCACATTTGTGAAGGGGGACTGTTGCACCCCACATAGTTGTAAAAATTCAGTAGATCAGTGTGTGGGGGGGAGTCTTGCCACAATGCCTGGCATGGAGCAATAACAGACAAGCAACGTTACTGCCATGAGAACACAAGGAACTTCACCCATGAGAGCACAGAGGGGTCGCTTTTAAGTGTTTTTCAATCCCTAGCACCTAGGGCTGTTTCTGGCAAATCATGGAAATGTTACATCATATCTTTTGAATTAAATAACTAAGAATGAATGGATGAGAGCAAAGGAGCACTGGCCCCTATTTAGCAGCAATTCCAGTTAATTATGCCTGTACTTCCTCTTTTAAAATGTTAGTCCTTTGACATTAATCAGAGTTTTATCTTCCTTTCAAAATGCAACAGGGAGTTGTTGGTTTTTTGTTTTTTGTTTTGTTTTTACATTTTAGCATGAATGTCCAGATCTGGGAACCCTGCTTTCCAGGAGCCTCCAACCCACTGGGATGGGCAATAAAAGAGAGAAATGAAAACAGTGATCGGCACAGTGACAGGCTGTATTTTCCAAAGGTGGCTAAACAACAGCTCACAACCCACCACCACTCTTATGCAGTGGGGCCTGGCAGTCCCCAGCCAGGGTTCTATCCTCTGCACAGGCACCCGGGCTGGCCTCAGCGACTTGCTCACCCAGTAGAAGTGAGGGGAAGAGGCTTCCAGCTGCCCCGGGCTCATGGGACGCTGGCTCTTGGGACCTGGTCGCCAGGCTGTGAGAAGGAGGCCACGTGTGGGTGGGAGCTAACAGCTGACCACCAACCCCTCCCCCGGCTTGTGGACTAAGGCATCATCCCCTGATGGAGCCCTCAGGTGACTACAGGCCTGGGCAGCACCTGATTACAACCGCATCAGAAACTCCTAGCAAGGGCAGCTGGGCCACAGCACCCTGGCAGAGAGTAACTTTGCCGTTTTAAACCACCAAATGTTGCCGTACATTTTTAGGCAGCAATAGTGAAAAGTGAAAGTGTCAGTCGCTCAGCCATGTCCGACTCTTTGTGACCCCATGGACTGTAGCCACCAGGCTCCTCTGTCCATGGGATTCTCCAGGCAAGAATACTGGAGTGGGTAATCATTCCCTTCTCCAGAAGACCTTCCCAATACAGGGACTGAACTTGGGTCTCCTGCAGATTCTTTACTGTCTGAGCCACGAGGAAAGTCCAAGCAGCGATAGACAAGCAGAACAATAAGGAAGGCAACCAACGGAGAAAGAAACAATGAAGGGGAACAGGACTCAGGCCTGGTGGAAGGAGGAAAAGGGTCCCTGAAAAGGCAATGTGCAAGCTTGGATGAGCGTGATAGGAAGCTAGGCACACAGAAGGCAGGGGAAGAACATGAGAATAGATGATGGGAGCTTGGCTAAGTCCTCCCAGTGTGGAAAGTAAACACAACAGAGGGCCAAGGATGAGGGATTGCTAGGAAGGCATATAGAAGCAATGTGTGGAGCAGGAAGTGACGTGGCCCTGACTCTTCCAGAGCTTTGTCCACTCCAGCTGGACTGTCTGGTACGGAAAGGATCTGCAAGGAGGTGGGGAAGGAAGATGGACACATGGAGGGGAGTGTGGGGGAATATCCAGGCCTCTTCCTCTGGCTGACACCTATTCCTCCAGCTGTCTCCTCCTGAGCCCACATCTCCCAGGGGCAGTCTCTGTGTGGGGGCGCTGTGCACCAGACTCTCACGAGGCCAGCGGGCCGGATGACTTCAACCCTGGGTGACCTTCACCAGCCCTCAACAAATGCTTCCTGGGAGGGAAGACAGAAACTGTGCTCCTCAGTGATGCCCCAGAGTATAGTTCCAGCTCCTCTAAGAGAAATGGTGAAGCTCTTCCACGGGTGATGAAAAGCACAGATACTGCAGGACCATTCAGCTGGAGTCCTTGCTGCAGATCTTCGGAACAGATCCTGGCTGACTCCAGAATCATGTAACTTTTGGAGGTTTCTCATTATTTTCACTCAAGAGGAGCTTATCTCCTTCAATAAAATGCTCAGAGGCCGTCTTCCTAGAATAGTGGTTTTCAGACTTCTCTCTAACCCTGGAGAGAGGTGCAACCGACCTGACAGCCCCACGCACGTGGAGAGAAGAGCCCCGCCGAGGTACAGAGGTCTCACGTAGCAGACTTCCTCTACTCTGCTCTTCACATGTGAAAAAGCAAAAATATAAACTCTGGTCACACCCATTCGTGTCTCTCAAGCTACAGTTTAGAAGCCTTGGTCCAGAAGCCCTCCAAGGATACAGATTAAGAAAGGAGATCTTTCTGCCATCAGAATGATAGCCTGGACTTTATCCCAGACATAGAGCCCTGGCCTGTTCTTTACTGTCTGGGGGAATGAGGATCCCCTTCATTTAATGTGGAGCAGAATAAGAAATTGGAGATGTTTTTCCTCCAATGCACAAGCCAGCACCATCCAAAGGAAGAAGGGGACCCTAAGCACATGGCCCCAGCCACCTCACAGGTTTCACCCCACTTAGACCTCAGGCCATTTTCATTCCCCGCAAACAAGCCATGTCAATTCCAGTTCTGCCTTTCGTGATTCAACCCTTCCCTGGAGAACTTTGACATGCGAAAGTGAGCATCACACCCCACGCATTTCACTTAGAAGCTACAGGGGAGTGCCAAGGACTCATTTCCAATATGGAAATGAAGGCTAAATTTTTCCACAAAAACTAACTGCATCCTCGATTTATAGCCAGTGCTTTCCCAAAAAATATTCCCTGGGGACAATTCAGCAAATGCACGTCAGCTGAATGTTTGCCAGATCTTCTTCTGTAACATTTAACACTTTATTGCTCCCAAGATTTCCTTAAAAAATAGTCAAAAAAGCAGTGGACATTCTTGTCATCAAAACATATACAAGAATTATTTTTTAATTTCAAAAAATAGGTTTTGTTTCTCTGAAAATTCCATTTCATTTGGCAAAGAAGGAAAAATGTTTTTAGCCACAGAATACACACATGTATGTGGAGAAGGCAGTGGCACCCCACTCCAGTACTCTTGCCTGGAAAATCCCATGGGTGGAGGAGCCTCATGGGCTGCAGTCCATGGGGTCGCTAAGAGTCAGACACGACTGAGCGACTTCACTTTCACTTTTCACTTTCATGCATTGGAGAAGGACATGGCAACCCACTCCAGTGTTCTTGCCTGGAGAATCCCAGGGACAGGGGAGCCTGGTGGGCTGCCGTCTATGGGGTCACACAGAGTCGGACACGACTGAAGCGACAGCAGCAGCAGCAGCACACACATGTATGTTAAATTTCTCAAATACTTTTCTCCTAATTGTTTGGTTGCCATATTTTATTTTATAAAACTGACCTACTTTCACAATTATTAGCATAAAAGAGTTTCAATTCACTAAAGACTTGTAGACTTTCATTTCACTAAGTTTACTGTGGACATAAAAAAATGAACCCAGAGAATTTGAGATTACCGGAAATCTACGAGATAGTATACAGACTCTGCCCCAGCCGGGGCAAAATGAAGAGTCATTGAACGAATCTGCTGTTTCCCACGGCAAGTCCTCTGAAGAGTTGGCACCTCCATGGACAAGATGCAAACAACGCAGGTGGAGAACTCAGGGAGGTCAGGAGACTGGCAGGTGTGGGTGGACCGAGAGATGCAGTAGCAGCCCTGAGATTCTCACCTCGGCCACAGTGGGACCATTCTCCTTTCAAACACAGCAACTCCCACACAGAGAGGAGTGAAAGGTTGTGTAAACTGCAAAGTCCTTGTGTAATGAGGGGAACCAGCCTGTACAGATGTGAGATTTGGACCATAAAGAAGGCTGAACACTGATTCTTTCAAACTGTGGTGCTGGAGAAGACTCTTGAGAGTCCCTTGGACAGCAAGGAGATCAAATACCAGTCAATCCTAAAGGAAATCAACCGAGAATATTCACTGGAAGGGCTGATGCTAAAGCTGAAGCTCCAATACTTTGGCCACATGATATGAAGAACAGACTCATTGGAAAAGACCCCGGTGCTGGGAAAGATTGAGGGTAGGAGGAAAAGAGGGGCAACAGAGGATGAGATGGTTGGATGGCATCACCGACACAATGGACATGAGTTTGAACAAACTCTGGGAGATAGTGAAGGACAGGGAAGACAGGGGTCACAAAGAGTCGGACATGACTTAGCAACTGAACAACAGCAGCAGCCTGCCCCTCCCAAGAACAGAGTTGCCACATTCAGCCCCCATTCATAGTATGAGTTAGGAATTGTCATAACCTGCAGAAGCAAGTTCTCATCAATGCTTTTGATTTTAAAGACTCATCAGAAAAAGCCTTGCCTGCAACTTACTGCTGACAGAAAGTCTTTCCCTGTGAGCCTGACAAGATCCACACCCCTGCCTCTGTCCTCCTCATGAAGTCCCCATGAAGTCAGCCATGGCCCCACTGCCTCTTCTCATCCTCTCTGATTCTGTCCTCAACCCCAAAGGGCAGAGCCCTGGAAGGCTCCTCTCTGTGTTTGTTGATTTGGTGACTGCTCATATGGAAACCCACTCCAGTATTCTTGCCCAGATAATCCGGTGGACAGAAGAGCCTGGTGGGCTGCCATCTATGGGGTTGCACAGGGTTGGGCATGACTGAAGCGACTTAGCAGCAGCGGCAGCAGCATACTGCCCAAGGCACCAACAAAGGAGAGAGCCTGGTGGGAGCCACAGGGTCATCCATCCTGAGCCCAGAAACAGAGCTGAACCATATGACCTGGGATCCACTAACAAGCAGATAATCTCCAGAAAATAAATCAAAAGGTGAGATGAATAGTAAAAATGGATAAGTATCTTAATGCACAGCAGAAGAATGGTTGGGTTAATTACAGTACATCAATTTAATGACATAATAAAAATTGCAGTTGTGTTAGAGATGTTAGTCCCTCATCATGTCTGACTCTCTGTGACCCCCACGGACTGTAGCCTGTGAGACTCCTCTGTCCATGGAATTCTCCAGGCAAGAATACTGGAGTGGGTTGCCATTCCCTTCTCTGGGGGATCTTCCTGACCCACTGATCTAACCCATGTCTCTTGCATTGCAGGAAGGTTCTTTACCATCTAAGCCACCTGGGACGCCCTATAACAATTATAAGATATCACAATTCAAAATAAGCAGGAAGAGCACAAACTTGAAATAGTGTGTAGTGCGTTGCAAGTAGAAAATAATACAAACTGATACTGTTCTATGATTATAAATTTTATTTTAATTTTCTTTATAGTTCAACAAGTGATTGATACATGGTGGGTCAAAATGCAAAAGACTTATAAGGATAGGTGGAATAGGCAGAAAGCTTCCCCTGTTGCCTTGGCAACTGTTTGTGCCCAAACACTAGGAGCATCCTGCCTGGTTTGTGTGGTATGTACCAATCCATGATGAGAACGAACCACAGAAGAGGTACCAAGTCACCAAATGTGGGCCATTTCACTTGTTTCCAATGTTTTGCTTTACATACATTGATATCATTTTATATGAGCTTCTCTGTAGAAACTAGAGGGAGAGCTGCATTCGTTATTTTGATAGAGAATACCAATTTCATTTCTCAGATGTAGCACCAATTTAAACTCCCACCAGCAATATATGCTGCTGCTGCTAAGTCACTTCAGTCGTGTCCGACTCTGTGTGACCCCATAGACGGCGGCCCACCAGGCTCCCCCGTCCCTGGGATTCTCCAGGCAAGAACACTGGAGTGGGGTGGGTTGCCATGTCCTTCTCCAATGCATGAAAGTGAAAAGCGAAAGTGAAAGTGAAGTTGCTCAGTCGTGTCCGACTTGTGGCGACCCATGGACTGCAGCCCACCAGGCTCCTCCATCCATGGGATTTTCCAGGCAAGAGTACTGGAGTGGGGTGCCATTGCCTTCTCCAAGCAATATATGAGAATGCCCTATTTTCCCACACCAATGTTATCTCATCTTTATCTCTGAAACTTCAGCATAGTTTCATGTTTAAATACTACCCTGTCACTGAACTTTGGGTTTAAGCATAACATACGTGCTGAAGGCTGAACAAAGAGATGCATGGAGTCTAAGAGACCTTCTTCTTTCCAGGTACTACCCCCACCCCACCCAGCCCAAGCTGACCCAGTCCTGGGTCACAGGGCAGGCATGTGCTCAGGTCTGTAGGCGCTGCCAAACAGCTGCCCACCTGGTAGTGCCCGTGCATGCTCCCACCAGCAGGGTGTGGACTTCAGGTGCCTTCCACTCTTGCCAACACTTCACAATATTCATTTTGTGGCTGTATGTGGTCACATTACCTTGTGGTTTTTAATGCATTGCCCTGATGATCAGTAAAGCTAAGCAGTTTTCATGTGCTTATCAACATTTGGGTTTCCTATTTGGGAAAGTGTCTTTTTTTTTTTCTTACTTTTTTAATCTTTTCCTAGGAGCTTTTTATGTATTTCGGATACAAGTTTTTTGTCAGATCTACGTATTGCAGATACCTTCACCCATTCCGTGGACTTTGTTTTCACTCTATAGTCCACAGATTTCTCCAGGCCAGAACACTGGAGTGGGTAGCCTTCTCCAGGGGATCTTTCCAACCCAGGGACTAAACCCAGGTCTTCTGCACTGCAGGCAGATTCTTTACCAGCTGAGCTACGAGGGAATCCCAAAAATACTGGGGTGGGTTGCCATTTCCTTTTCCAAGGGATCTTCCCAACCCAGAGATTAAACCCATGTCTCCTGCGTTTTCAGGGGGATTCTTTACCACTGAATCACCAGGGAAGTCTTTTCTCTATTGTAATGTTATCTTTGGAAGAACAGAAATGCTTCATTAAGTCCCCTCTGTCCAACTTTTGTGTCTGGTTAAGAAAATGTTTGCCTACCAAAGGTCATGAAAATGTCCTCCTATTTTTGTTTGAAGATTTATTCTTTTTATGCCTTTCACATTTAGAATTGCAATTCATTGTTGAGTACAAAGCCAGTTAAGTCAAGATAAATTTATATATGTATATATTTTTGAATATACATCACTGATAGAGGAAAAACTGTTTTCCTTTATACTGCAGTGTCCATTATGCATAAATCAAGCCACCATCCATGTCTGTTTGTAGACTCTCTTGTTCTGTTTTGTGGTCTGCCTGTCTCTGTGTAGACAACATAGGGTCTTAACCCTCCAGCTTTCTCACAGATCTATCTCCACAGTGAGGTGAGGGTCACAGTTTTGTTCTTCTTCTTTAAGATCATTCTGGCCTGTTGCTGGGCCTTGTGAATTTCCTACATTTTAGAATCATTTTGTCAACTTCCACACACACAAAAAGAAAAAGTGCTTTTTAGAAAAATTTCAGTATAGGGACTTCCCTGGTGGTCCAGTGGTTCCTTTAATGGCTTGAAAATCCTATTTATTTATTTTATTGAGATATAATTTACATACCATACCAGATACCCTTCTATTAAAGTGAAAAATTTCATGGTTTTAGCATGTTCATAGAGTTGTGCAACCATAATCACTATCTAATTCCAGACCACTTTTATCCTCCAAAAAGAAACCCTAACCCATTAGAAGTCACTTTCCTTTGTCCCTGGAGAAGGAAATGGCAATCCACTCCAGTATTCTTGCCTATGGACATAGAAGCCTGGTTGGCTACAACCCATGGGGTTGCAAAGAGTTGAACACAACCGAGTGATTGACACTCCAGTGGCTAAGGCTCCAGACTCCCAGTGCAGAAGGCCCAGGTTTGTTCCCTGGCCAGGGAATTAGATCTCACATGCTGCAACTAAGAGTTTGCGTGCTGTGACCAAAGCTTCTGTGTGCCATATCTAAGACCCAGTACCGCCAAATAAATTAATTAAATGAATATTTTTTAAAGTTTGACTTAAATCAGCATTAATTTAGAAATTAATAAATAAAAATGTCAGTGTAGCTCTAATCAGTAGTTCTTTTATCTAGGGTGAGGTGGGCTTTCACCTGCTGTGCTTAAATATGATTTGCTTTCCTGGTCTGAGAACTATTTATTAGCATTTTTACTCCTTTTCCTTTGGAGCTATTGGTCTTTCTGTATTGATTTACATTTCTTGATAAATGAGGAAAATAATCTCTTGTCTACAATTTGAGTTGCAAATATTTTCTCAGTGTGTCTGGCCTTTTGATTTGCCCTATGCTCTGTCTTGCTCTCATAACTTTATTTTTATGTATCAATCTTTATTTACGGCTCTGAGTTTCATGTCTTTCTTAGAAACATCTTCCTCACTCCAAGATTATTATTACAGGCATTTTAAAACATGCATTTATACTCAGAAGAGAATAGCTCTCATACTAAAAAGATGGAATTATGTGCATTTTTTCCCATCACGAGTTTCTTTAGCACTGTTCTATGCGATCACGTATGGTGATATTATTTTTAAATCAATGTCATGGTCAGATCATGTGTCAGTGCTTCTTAAATGTTCTAGAACCACATCTTTGGCTACCATGTGGACCTTCCATGACTTGAATGAAGATAAGTCCCAAGACCCCTCATCTTCCCAGCTCACCCACATATTCGACGAATCTTCATGATGGAAAATCATATTTTCTCTTAAATTTGATGGAGTAAGAATCTAAGCATATACCTACTGACTCATTATACCCCTCCTCCCTCCTAGTAGGTGCCATCAGCAATTTGTGCTGTAACTTTGCAGTGACCCCCCAAATCATATACATGTCATGTCTGCAAAACCTAGACTCACCCACTTTGTCTATCCAGGAAGAACCGAGTAATGTCTCATATGGATACCAAACTCTCACAATAATCCACAAACATGTCACAGCTTGAAGATGTCCACCAGGTCAGCCCAGAACCAGAATCATTCCTCAGCGTGCAACAAAATCAGGGAAAGAAAGTTTATAGGAAAATAAGGCTAATTCTAGCCGTATTTAGTCAACCAAGACTTAGGCAATGAGCTGAGTAACCATCCCCAGGGGGTTAGCTCATGTAGTCTCACTGAAAGCCCTCACTAGTCCCCGTTGCCCACCAGCTCTGAGGGCAGGGCGGTAGAGGTGGGGTGATGGGACAAGCCAGGCCTCCAATCTGGTTAACACAGGTGGGTGGCCTCACCCCCAGTACATAGACAGTTAGGCCTGGAGCCTGCACAAGGAGCGAACCCATGCTTGCCCACACCTGGCACCCAGGCAGTCACCACAGCTGAGGGGACCTCTGGACAGAGCTGCCCTCTGGCCCAGCCAGCCCTGCACAGCCCAGTGGGACTGTCCTAACATTGAAGCACAGCCTGAGAGTAGTGACATTCTCAGGGTTTTTCCAAGAAAGGCTGGTTGACCTCATTTGGGGAAATTACAGAGCCATCCTGGGAGGCACTGACTACAACTTTGCATTTTCTGTCCCTAATCGCTTACCACACACCTTTTACCACTTCCTGCTCCCTCCAGCATCGCACTAAGAGCCTCTTTCATTTCAGTGGCAATAAGAAAGAAAGTTAGAGCAGAGAGGCAGTCCAGCCCGCTCAGAGGGCACCCTCCATTTCCAAACTTCAGACCTAAAAAACCCTGGAGAACCTTTCAGCTGCAGTTCAGAGCATGAAGAAGTCAGCCATCAGAACATGCATGGCTTTAGCCCAAGGCCCAAGGCTATGGGACAACAGAAATATACTTAGCATTTCCTAAGAGGCTTATGAAAGAAACTCAAGAATTCTAAGCTGATTCTCTTTCGAATGACAAGAACCCTCACACCATTGGAGACTACCTAAAGTCAGCAATGTGAGGTCAGTGTAAAATACAAATAATTCTTAATATCCCTGCTTATTTTGTCCCCAGTCATTTGCAAGATTGCTCTCTAAAGTTCACTTTTCTGCCAAGGAGCAGCTCTGTTTTCTAACCAGAGACATATTCAATGAATTCCATATTTTTTTAAGTTTCCAAGTTCATTTAATGTGTAAATTTACAGAATCATTGTGCCTCATTTTAAATTGTGGTGTAGGAGCCAAAACAGGGGTTATTTCTGAAGTTGAGAATATTTGCAAATGACCAGCAGCCAGGTGAATGTGTGCAGAGAATGATCCAGAGATGGGTATTTACAACCTCTTTGGTGACTCCCCCAACACTCCTAAGACTCTGGAGGGGGACATAGGCATACCCAGGACCTCCCTCGCTAAGAAAGAAAGTAGTGAGGTGAAATGTGCATGAGCAAACTTGAGAGAAAAGGGGAATGTCCCAGTGTCCAGCTCTAACTATAGAAGGAAGATGCATCCGCATGCAAAGGAGTGAAAATCTAGGCCCTTCGAGAAGGGTTGGAAAACACGGTGCCCTGAAGCTGGTTAGGTAACAAGGCAACTTGCACTCCAAAGCACTGTATATGGGGACACGTAAATCTTGTGGATGAAGTAAGATTGTGATTCCGGTCATTTAACCTGAGTGGAGTGAAGCCAATTGCATCTTTTTTAAAAATGTAATTATTTATCTGACTGTTTCAGGTCTTAGTTGCAGCACTCGGGATCTTTCTAAGCATGCCAGCTTAGTAAGATCTGAGTTTCCTGACCAGGAATCAAACCCATGTCCCCTGCATTGGAAGGTAGATTCTTAACCACTGGACCCCCAGGGAAGTCCCCCCAGGGAAGTCCTTACATCTTAAAGCACAAGAAGAATAGGGCTATATCAAATACATTGAAGGGCAACTCCTATCTCAACCCAGTTCCTAGTGGCCAAACGGACAACATTTTATAGGGTCAGGGTTGTTGCTGGAGAAAAGATGGTGGAAATGGGAGAAAAGTACGGACTTGA
Organism: Aepyceros melampus; assembly: GCA_006408695.1. Lineage (NCBI taxonomy): Eukaryota > Metazoa > Chordata > Mammalia > Artiodactyla > Bovidae > Aepyceros > Aepyceros melampus. Next base: position 199,246 of record SJXQ01010572.1, read on the forward strand.
CTAGTCACTTCCATCTGGAATGTGTGGCCACAGAAAGCACAATTTTAGAGGATAATAAGGAAGTTGTCTATGACATAACCTGGGGTTGGGGAGTGGGTGGGCAGGCCTGAAAAACGTAAAATACTCAGTTACAGATGTTCCAAGAATCCAAAGTCCATTCTTGGAAGTTTCTTTGTAGACTCAACGTAAGCAATAATCTCCAGGTTTACCAAATGCAAACCCCACAGTGATGACTGTTTTCAGGAAGATATCCTTGACCTTGTCCCTTAGACTTTTTTGCCAGGCACTGCTACACATGTGGCATAGCCCATAACATTAAGGACTCCACCATTAGAAGATAAAGATCATGCCAAGGGAAGTCAGAAGACAGTGAAGAATTTTCCCTATTCCAGTTTGTATCCACAATTCAAAGGCTGGCTTTTGTCTTTATTAGGAGTGTCTGTCTAGACCAGAGTCCTGCTGCTCAATGTGGTCTGCAGAGAAGCAGAACTGGGAGCTTGTGAAACATGCAGACTCTCAGACCCCACCCCAGACTCTCAGACCCCACCCCGACCTACTGAGCCTCCTCATTCCTGCAAGATCCCCATTAGTCATGAAGATGCTTATACCAGGGAGACACCCAGGCTCCCACTGCCTGGGAGAGCACAGAAAGCCAGCTGGCGTGCTTCAGTCTCAGGTGTCCCCTTTCCCAGGTTCCTGACAATAAGGCATGAGCAGAGACCTGGTTCCCAAGGGCAGTCTGGCTCCTCCTGCCACAGCACCCTCCCTCTGAACTCCGAGCAGGGCTGCAGATGCCCACCTAGGCTGTTGCTGGTCACTCAGGATGGCAGGAGGGTTCTCCTTTCAGAACCTGCTCTGGAGTTTTCCCCAACATGGGCTCCATTAGCCCTCCCTTGAGTCAGAGTAGCTAATAAGCTCTCCAACACATTTCCTGACAGTCCTCTCCCAAGCCCCAGGGCCCCCACCCACCCAGACTCCAAGGGGCACTCATGCTCCAGCTCAGTATCCTGCTCCTATGTGCTCTTCTGCACTTGCTGTGGAGGCAGAGATGTGCCTAGTTATGCAAACTGATGACCCGTCTCTAGGCAACAGGTGTCCGGCAGTCTCAGGTAGCTGAGTGGGTTACCTGTGGGTGTGTTGTGCTGTTGGGTGTCACCTGGGCAGAGAGGGGAGAGAAGGAGATCACCAGCCAGGTTCCACAGGGGTAACATCCGAGTGATGAGCTCTGCATGGCGTGAAGCACCCACAGTGCATGTCCTGTGGGTGGGGTGCCATAGGCAGCTCCCATGGCTGTGTTGAATTTGACAAAGGCAACTTAAAGTGAAATGTATCACTTCGAAATAATTTTCTCCAAATCTGGAGCCTCTATTATGGTTTCTCATCCCAAAGAGCCTGAGGATTAAGATTAATCTCTTAGATTTCCCCTCACTTTCCTCAATAATACAATCCAGTATCATTTAAATCAATGATTTTTTTTTCCTTTTTGGCTTTAAAATGCACTTAATTGTCTAAAGTTTGTCTTGTGACTCAGATGGTGAAGAATCTGCCCTTAATGCAAGAGATGGGGGTTTGGCCCCTGGGTCGGGAAGATCCCCTGGAGAAGGGAATGGCAACCCACTTCAGTATTCTTGCCTGGGGAATCCCATGGACAGAGGAGCCTGGCGGGCTACAGTCCATGGGGTCACAAAGAGTTGGACATGATTGAGCAACTGACACTTTCACTTTCAATTATTCTAAAGTGCCAAGTGTAAAAATGTCAAGTCTCGAAGTCAAATTAAACTTTCTTCACCTTAATTGCAAGACCGTGAGCCACAGTGTGCATTTGGATTTGAGGGGATAACACTTTAGAGTTGCTCGTGCACTGGGTTCTGAAACCAAGCAAGCCCTGCAGGTGCCTCCTTATCTGTGTGGATCTTGTTCTCAAATGTTGACATCCATGATGACCTGTGTTGTGGGCACATAGGGACCATATAAGCCTAATTTGAGTGGGCCCGTGGGTACAAGGGTCTTCTTTCACAGGCCCATCTCAGTCATCAGTCAATAAAGGGATGCTTGAGCTGCACCCCATCCACATGCAATGAGCCCATCTAGACTATCACTTGCATCAGTGGTTCCCAAAGTGTGTTCCCTGAACAACAGCATCACTTGGGGACATGTAGAAATGCAAACTCCTGGACCCCTGCTCAGATCTGCTGAATCAGAATCTCCTGAACAAAGGCCCAGAGATTGAATGTTAATGAAACTCCAAATGATGGCACCCCTTGCTAAAGTGTAAAGACCACCAGCTTCCATCATCTTATTTTATCCTCGATATACTTTAGTGAATCAGGGTTATTTTTTTAGCCCAGAATACAGAAAACAAACAGAAAGTTTAGAGTCAGGGTTCTCCAGAGAAACAGAACCAACAAGGCATGTATACAGAGACAAAGAGATTTATTTTAAGGAATTGGCTCACGCAATGGTAGAGACTGGCAGGTCCAAACTCTGCAGGGTGAGCCAGCAGGCTGGAGACACAGGAAGAGCCAGTGATGCCAGAAGTCTGAAAGCCATCCTCCAGTGAATTCTCTTTTTCTTGGGGAAGACTGGTCTTTTCATTCTTCCACTGCCTACCCACATTGCCAAGGGCAATCTGCTTTATTCGGTCCACCAATTTAAATATTTATCTCATCCAAAACCCCCTCACAGAAACACTAGGATAATGTTTGCTCAAGTATCTGGGCACTTCATCACCCAGCCAGGTAGTCACTCAAAATTAACCATCATAGCTATCCACGCACACAGCAGCAGGGGAGCTGGGAATGGATCCTGGGCAGCTGTTGTCAATGACACTGCCAGCTGTTCAAGTGGGCCCCTTCTTTCTTGGGGTGACAAGAAAGGCACTGCTTTGTAGAGAGGGCTTGAGCTGTGCTGGAGGCTGAGTCAGACCACAGTCCTCTCTGCCATGTGCCAAGAGTACGATCTTACCCTCTTCCATTCTGGAGGAAGTGGAGAACAGAGGGGTCCAGACTACAGCCAGGGGCTGATTTGCTCTTTGTTTGCATAAATTTGCACCTCGCCTCCCAGTGCTTTCAGCTTAAGATTAGCCTGGAGGCCCTGCCCAAGGATCTGCAGAGTCTTAGTTTGACCAGGTTGATCAAGTCCCTCCTTGGGAGGAATCAGGGCCAACATTCCGGCACTTCACTCCTCACTCTCCATAACCACACAGAAGGGGTTCTGGATGCCCCTCTCTTTTTCAGTTTCTTCCTCTTTTTCTGATGTGAGCTCACACATAGGACAGCAAAGAAAGCCTAAGCAATTCTTCAACCAAGATCCACACTTAGTAAATCCCGCTACACAAGGTGGGCAGCCCCAAGGCCTGTTAAGGGGAGGCAGTGGCCTTGGTGACCCCCGCGCACTCCAGACTTGCAGACCGTCCCAGGAAGGTAGCCCTCCCACCCAGCACCAGAGACCCTGCTCAAGTCCTCTCCTGATTCTCCCCACACACAGACTTTCCTCCCTGGGGAAAGAGCACCCACAGGCCTGTCAAGAGAAGACAGAAAAGGATTGAAGGGAATTCTCACTCCTGGTGACAACTCAACCTCTCCTCCACCAAGAACCAAAAAGAAAAAGAAAATTAGTGTGTCTACAGCTATGTCTGATGGTTAATGTTCTAAACACCCAAACTCATAGCAGATCTGCATCCAGAGGTCCCTCCTCCTCCAGCTCATGTAGGTTTTGTCTCCAGCTCCGTGGCGGATGTCCCATCTGCTCCCACAGTCCTGTCCAGTGTGTTTTTTGCACCAGTCGCCTGGAAGCCCAGGGTGGTGGGGAGGGGACAGGTGGCGATCGGGACAGGTGGCGATCAGAACAGCAAGCCCACTTCTCAGCGTCAGGTGCCCACTCCTTTCTCTCTCCATATCATTCCCTATCTTGTCTAAGTTCTCCCTCCTGCTCCAGAGCTTTGTGCTTGGGCTCTCACTCCCTTAATCCTCTGAAGCATGAAGAAGTTTGCCCAGCTTCATCTTCCACCTAGATTTCATCCCATTTTATCATCTTCATCTTACTCACTCTCACATCTAGTTTTTTCTATTTTCTGCTTCTCCTTCCTTTCATAAAAGAAAAATCTAACACCTTTCTCTTACTTACTCACTCCCTTAGCTTTTCAGTGTAGTTTCTTTCTCCAGTGAATCAGCTGTACCACCATCCACTATTTTTTGGAGGGTGGGTCCATTTTGACTATAAACTCTGCTCAAGAAAAACTGATCAAGAAATCTTCAGCTGCATCTGAAGTTGCCCTGCAGACCTCCTTGACTACGTTTCTAATGTTATTTTCATGTACAGAACTGACCAGTTAGGTCTGTCAGACCCCAGCTCTGACATCCCAGTCTCTCTTGTTTTTTATGATCAATGTGACTGCTTTGATGTCTACTGGGATTAATACTACTCAACTTTCAGTCCATATTCTGTGACAAGTATTATATCTCTATCTTGGAGCCTGGGAAGAATTAACTCTCAGTCTAGTTTTAGACACAAATTCTACTTTATTCTTCAACTTGAAATTCCGGATGATGCCCATTTGACCTCAGGATAAAGTTTCACACCCCCAGGGCTCAGATCTACTGGCCATTTCATCCTAAGTGTGGCCCACTATTTCCAAAGTGAAAGCTGAATAGTTACTAACCTATTGCTATTCATTTGCATTCTTAGTCAATTCTTTCATGAATGCAACTTGTCACCACAGTGAGCTTGAAGATTCTAGCTATCAGAATCATACTTTCATTTATAGCAGATCCTGGGCAATGTGGAGCACACAGGGAAATCCCAATGTGCCCTGTTGAATGAGGTATTGGATTTATAAATATTTGATGAGCTTGGTCTGACTTCAGAGAGTGACCCAAGAGCATTCATAAAATGACAGTAAAGTTAGACATTGGCAGTGTTCTGCCGTAATATCTGATTTGATTGACAGAACCACAAAACCAAAGTGAAATTAATGACCCAGAAGAACTATCAAGAGTGCAGATGCTCCCCTCTCTGGACAGGAAGCCTCCTCAGGAAAGCAGTTGCTGAGGCAAGAGAAAGGTCAAAACCAGAAAAGAATCAACAGTAACTACAGGTTCAGATCAATTCCCCATAGGTACTTGTACTTTGTCAAATTCTGCCCTGCTTCATGACAGGAAACTTCTAGAGAGCTTTGAATTCTCTACAAAAGGCTTAAACATAGTCTTCTTAAACTCCTAGGATCTAAAATTTATCCTTTTTCATTTTCTGCTTTCTTCACCGTAGATAGACATATGTAGTTTTTTTAGGGGAGAGGGAGGGAGTCTTCTCACAAACACTGCCTTTGTGCTGAATTATGAGAAATGTTTTCTCATACACAGCTGCATTTTTTATAATTCTATTTATTTATTTTGTTGTTTTTGGCTGTGCTGGGTCTTTGTTGCTGTGTAGGCTCTCCTCTAGTTGCAGAGAGCAGGGGCTACTCCCTAGTTGAAGTGTGAGAGCTTCTCATTGTGGTGGCTTCTGCTGCTGCAGAGCACAGGCTCTAGGGCGTGCAGGCATCAGTGTTTGTAGCACATGGGCTCTGTAGCTGTGGCTCCCCAACAGGCTCAATAGCTGTGACGCACAGGCTTAGCTGCTCCACAGTATTTGGGATCTTCTCCAATCAAGTATTGAACCCATGTCTCCTGCATTGGCAGGCAGATTCTTTACCACTGAACCACCAGGGAAGCCCCAGCAGCTGCGTTTGATGACTACATGTCACAGAAGTGTTCAGCCCCATAGGTCTCTATGGTGAAAATTCTCTGATTTTTTTTGAGGCACTGAAAGAGATTTGCCACTGTAGTAATCTGAAGAAACTTTCAAAAATCTTGATATGATGGATGAATGGTGGATAGATGGAGGGATGGGAACAAGACTTGGTAGATGAGGGTGGGTGGATTGCTGGATGGCTGGATGAATAGATGGGGGATGGAAGTAGGGATAGGTAGATAAGTGAGTATGTGGGTGGATGGATGAACTGATGGATAAGAAGATGGATAAATGAAAGGAAGGATGGGTAGATGGATGAGTGGGTGTTGGGATAGGTGCTGCTGCTGCTAAGTCACTTCAGTCGTGTCCGACTCTGTGCAACCCCATAGACGGCAGCCCACCAGGCTCCCCCACCCCTGGGATTCTCTAGGCAAGAACACTGGAGTGGGTTGCCATTTCCTTCTCCAATGCATGAAAGAGAAAAGTGAAAGTGAAGTCGCTCAGTCGTGTCCGACTCTTAGTGACCCCATGGACTCCAGCCTACCAGGCTCCGCCATCCGTGGGATTTTCCAGGCAAGAGTACTGAGTGGGGTGCCATTGCCTTGGATAGGTGAGGGACGGATAAATGGATGGGTAGATGAGGAAAGGAAGAAAAATGACAAAGAGGAATGAGGGGAGGAAAGGAGAGAAGGGGAGGGGAGAGGAGAAGAAGTCAGATAAGCTGGTCACATTCATAGTTAATCTCAACCTATCTTGGCTCATCAGACCATCCCCACCAGCACAGTCTTCATGGAGTCAGCAGTATTTCCCTCCTGCTCTCAGCACAATTGACTCAACCCTGAATTCAGTTCTTAGAGATGCTATTTTGAGAACTCATTAGTGGTTTGAATTCACAAATCCTGTGGTTTTACACCTAGCTACCGAGGTCAATATTTACAGCATGCTAACAATGCCACATACTCACGGAATTTCTCCCGGCCAAATCTCAAATCCCAAGTAAATGTGTGACTAACATTGAACACATCCTGCAGTTCCGAACAATACAAATGATGACAAAGGGTAGACCAGTAGGTCTCCAAAGGAAAAAAAAAAAAAAAACCTAAGTTGAATCTTACTTGAAAGAAATTTTGTAACATAGAACTTTAAAATATTTATATATGTTGACTTTGCAATCCCCCCTCTAGGATTATATCCTAAGGAAATCATCAGGAATTACTAAGATTTATATATTTTTTAAAAAGGTTCACCTCAGAATTTGTCATAATAGCATATATTGGAAACAATCCAAATAGCCAATAATACGAGAATTATTATACAAATTATGGTACATTAAATAAGAAAATATAGTACAGTTATTAAAAGTCTTGTTTAAGAAGGAATCTGTTGTCATCAGTAGGTGCTTATAACAATCTAACATTCAAAAGAGAGAACATCAACAATATGTACACAGTAATTATTTAAGTATAGTAATTATTTAACTGTATAGTCCATGGAATTCTCCAAGTAAGAATACTGGAGTGGGTAGCCATTCCCTTCTCCGGGGGATCTTACCAATCCAGGGATCGAACCCAGGTCTCCTGCATTGCAGGTGGATTCTTTACCAGCTGGCCACTAGGGAAGCCCAATTATTTAAGAGAAATTCTTATAATGAAATACGGGCTTCCCTGGTAGCTCAGCTGGTAAAAATTCTGCCTGCAATGCAGAAGACCCCAGTTTTATTCCTGGGTTGTGAAGATCCTCTGGAGAAGGGATAGGCTACCCACTCCAGTATTCTTGCCTGGAGAATCCCCATGGACAGAGGAGCCCGGCAGGCTACAGTCCATGGGGTCACAAAGAGTCGGACATGACTGATTGACTAAGCATGGCACAGCATAATGAAATATGAAACACACCAACAATAAAAATCATACCTTAGAACTGTGAACATTTTTTACTATTTTCACTTCATACTTTTCTATATTTTCCAGTTTTCTACAAAGACAGCTTTTTTTTTTTTATGAAGGTCACAATACATCATTTGATGAGTGGAAGAGCTACGATGAAGTGACAACGTCTTGCACTCCACCCCTCCATCTTCCCAGAGGAGAATCATGGTAGAGGTCTGGTTTCTAGTCATCTGTGATGGCCTGTGGATTATGCATCTTTTCTCATAAATCATCAGCTTTGGATAAATTCAGTTGGGCTTCCAGTTGAAAAGGATTGTGCTCACTTACGTTACCCTCTTGTCTAATGTCTGGTATTTACATTTAGTATTTTAGTTATTTTATTTGTTGCCTCAGAACTGGAATCCTTAGAATATTCCTATATATATTTCTGTTTTCATCAGCTTCCAAAAGCAACTCTTGGCATCCTACTTTGTAAGATGAGAATAACATCTCTCCCACCTTCTTCCCTATCCTCTCCTTGTCAACTGTATTTTACTTGGACGTTGACAAAGTATCAACATTTACATTTTACTTTGGTGAAAAATAAGTAACCACTTCTGTATTTATTATTTCTAGCAATTAAGAACTGACAAGCACATTTGCATTACCATAACTATAAAACTGGGATTTTCCTGGTAATCTAGTGGCTGACTCCACACACCCAATACAGGGGACCCAGGTTCTATCCCTGGTCAGGAAACTAGTCCCACAAGTCACAGCTAAGACACTGTTAGGTTCTGTGCTGAACAGTGCTGCCTTTGAGTGGAGGGCCTTCTTTACAGAGCGCATCTCACTCTGCAGGCTGGAGACAATATTCCTAGCATCAAGGTCAAGTTCTCAGTTCTGACAGCTCGTTTATGGCTTCATTCCATGCCCCTTTTTTCATTTGTCTCATAATTGTACTGCAACTTACTCCAGAAGCCTCCTGCTTTATTTTGATTTTAGTTATCTGTTTTTCTCCTTGTGATAAGAGCCTTGATTATTGTCTCAAAACTATCCCAGGCTCAGAAACACAATATCTCATCTACTGGGCCCTTTTCCTCAAGGACATTTCTTTCCAAGGTTTTATCATTCAAGGATCCTTCGACTAAGCTTTGCTTGAGAGATGCAAGCTGCCAGGACTGTGCCCTGGGCGGAAAGGCGACTCCTTTCAGGGGAGCTTCACGGAGAAGGGCCTGGCGTCTGCAGGCAGTATTCTCATTCTGTGCTTGGAGAGGAATGTTCATTCCTGAGGACTTCTCCAACTGCAGAAGTGCTCACCTTCCTTTGCATCCAAGATCTTTCTCAGCAGCTTCCTGGGAAGCACAGAGGGCGGAGACCAAGGTCACATGAGCTCACATGTGACCTCTCTCTACCTGGCGCACCCAGTGGAGTCAGCAGGATCCAGGAGCATCCAGAAGCCCTGCTCCTGTCAGGCCTTGCACCCGTGCCTCCACTGGTCACCACGTACAGTCACCTGGGAGGGGGCAGCCTTGGGCAAGGGCAGCTGGCAGCAAAGGTGCGGCTGTGGTCATGACAGCTGAAGGCCGTCTGCTGACTGCCTTCCCTGCAGCTGGGGCAGCAAGTCCTTCCCTCAGGGGAGACTGGGGGCACACCTCCGGGTCACCATAGCTTCCAGTGCCTGGCACCACACCTCAGTCACAGCGAAGGCTTCCAGGCTATCTGCCTTTGTGACTTTATTCGCCAAGTGAGAATGAGGCCTGAGGAAATATGGTCACCCAGAGAAAGCTTTGTCATGGGCCTGAGAGAAAGCTATGAGGAAAAGGCCCTGGGACAGAATCTCTCTGAGAGGTGTCCAGGTCCCAGGTCTAAAACTCAGTCCCAGCACTCCCAGGTCTAACCTGCCAGCATGCACTCCACAGAGGAGGTGGACTGGAACCCCTGGAGATGGCTGGGCAAGAAAGTCACTCAAGTCATGTCTGACTCCTTGCAACCCCACTATATCCACGGAATCCTCCAAGCCAGAATACTGGCGTGAATAGCCTTTCCCTTCTCCAGGGGATCTTCCCAATCCAGGGATCAAACTCAGGTCTCCTGCATTGCAGGTGGATTCCTTACCAGCTGAGCTGCCGGGGAAGCCCAAGAATACTGGAGTGGGTAGCCTATCCCTTCTCCAGTGGATCTTCCCAACCCAGATATCGAACTGGGGTCTCCTCCATTGGAGGCAGATTCTTTACCAACTGAGCTACCAGGGAAGACCAAAGGGTTTGCTTTTTTCAGGAGGCATACAACCCTCCGAAGTGGCACAAATCAGAATTCAAGCTTGATTCAGTACAGGACTTCCCTGGTGGTCCGGTGGTTAAGACTCTGCCTGCCAATGCAGGGGACGCTGGTCCATCCCTGGTTTGGGAAGATCCCACATGCCAAGAGACAGCTAAGCCCTTGCGCCACAATGACTGAAGCCTGCATGCCCTAGAGCCCTTGCGGCACAAGAGAAGCCACACAATGAGAGGCCTGCACACGACAACTAGAGAGCAGCCCCCACTTGCCACACCTGGAGAAAGTCTGCCAAAAATAAATAAATAAATAAAATTTTAAAATAAATAAAATTCACTTAAAAAGAAAAAAAAAAAAACCTTGAATCTGTCCATGCAGAGTAAGGCAAGACCACAGAAGATCCCATGTTTGCTCCACCGGAGATAAACTCCCAGAGTGGCCATGTCCTTTCATGGGATAGAGGGAAGCAGTGGAGAGAGGGTGCCAGGTTTCTAGGGGTGATCTCCCACTCAGGAAGGGAGGATGCTCCACGGGGTGGCAGGTGGGGATGTCATGGTGTCTGTCTGGGTATCCAGTGAGACTGAGCAGAGCCAGCTCCGTGTGAATTAATGGAATTGTGTGGAGCCCTACTCCAGTACTCTTGCCTGGAAAATCCCATGAATAGAAGAGCCTGGTAGGCTGCTGTCCATGGGGTCGCTAAGAGTTAGACATGACTGAGCAACTTCACTTTCACTTTTCACTTTCATGCATTGGAGAAGGAAATGGCAACCCACTCCTTTGTTCTTGCCTGATGGATCCCAGGGACAGGGGAGCCTGGTGGGCTGCCATCTATGGGGTCGCACAGAGTTGGACACAACTGAAGCGATTTAACAGCAGCAGCAACAGAAGTAGGAGGAAGCAGCATTTTATCATCCTGCCAAAAAATAGTCATGTTCTTGTGGCTTCTGTGAGTCTTGGTAAACAGAAAAGCACACCTCCTCCTTTTGTCTACAGATCAACAGCTAGATCTAGCACTCCAGTTAGGTGGGAAATTCCATCTTAGGAGTCGCAGAGGCTCCCCCTGCCCTGCCCCAGACCCCGCCTAAATCTGAGTTTCATATGAGGTCAAGCCATAGAAAACTGCATCAGAGGCCCTAGCAGTCATGTCTCAGCACACCTTCTTGCTGGGTCCAGCACTCCTCCCGGCTGGACAACCTCTCTAAGGACCTGGAGGCCTGAGGTGGAACACCTAGACTCCACGTCCACCAAACCCCCAAGCATCACCCAGGGAGAGGGCTCAGGCCTCCTGACCGGGCACATACAGACAACCCTACCCATTGGTCAGCGTCCATGAAAGACCCCCATGTGTCCCAACTTCCCACCTGTTGATCTAAGTGGAGGAGCAAGTAAACCACAAAGGCAGAAATGTGTTTATTTCCGTCATGAAATCCCCAGGTCAGCCAGATTTCTAAAAAAAGGTTTATTTTTAATGCAGGGAAATAATGTATAAAAGCACATGCATCTGCCTTTTGTGTAGAATGAACACATCACCAGGACCACAGAGCCCCTCCTTGGGTGCCTGAGAAAGGAGGCCTGGCCCAGCTCCGGTGGACAGACAGCGATCTCCAGCCATCTCCTAGGCCTGCAATCCAGGGACCCTTGCAGGGCCCTAGCCAGGGTCTTGATTTATTAATTCACAAACGGATCAATGAGGCCAGCAGCCCATTCAAGATGGGCTGATACTCTAGAGAGACTCTTCTAAGGGAGAAGCAGACACTGACCAGCAGCCCTCATGAATAGGAGATAGATGGACTCCAGATTGGAGATTTGCAGTCAGCCTGGGTCTTCCCTTGTGGCTCAGCTGATAAAGACCCTGCGTGCAATGTGGGAGACCTAGGTTTGATCCCTGGGTTGGGAAGACTCCTATAGAATTCCATGGACTGTATAGTCTACGGGGTTGCAAAGAGTCGGACAAGACTGAGCAACTTTCACTTTCACTTTCAGCCTGCTCTTTGCATTTCTTGAGATAAGAGATAGTTGAGGAATTTACATCCAGCAAAGTGAAAGTGAAAGTCATTCAGTCATGTCTGACTCTTTGCAACACCATGGACTAAATTCTCCAGGCCAGAATACTGGAGTGGGTAGCGTTTCCCTTCCTAACCCAGGGATCGAACCCAAGTCGATCCACCGCATTGCAGGTGGATTCTTCACCAGCTGAGCCCAAGGGAAGCCCACAGCCAACAAAAACAGTGTAAATAGCCAGTCTTTGTCGGAGAAGGAAATGGCACCCCACTTCAGTACTCTTGCCTGGAAACTCTCATGGACGGAAGAGCCTGGTAGGCTGCAGTCCATGGGGTTGCTAAGGGTCGGACATGACTGAATGACTTCACTTTCACTTTTCACTTTCATGCATTGGGGAAGGACATGGCAACCCACTCCAGTGTTCTTGCCTGGAGAATCTCAGGGACAGAGGAGTCTGGTGGGCTGCTCTCTATGGGGTTGCACAGAGTCAGACACAACTGAAACGACTAAGCAGCAGCAGCAGTCTCTTACCTCAAGGGAATAATCATGGAAAGGTCAAAGAAAGGAAAAAAAAAAAAAACCCTATCTGACAAGGGAGACACTACACATGCATAGAAAGTCTCCTTGGAGTCAAAAGTCAGAAAATAATTCCATAATGATCTTGTTCCTCCCAGAAGCCTTCACGTCGAGATCCATCTTGGCTAGGGTGTGAGTGTGCACCCCATAGGAGGGTCCTGAGATAAATTAACCAGTGGAAGACAAAGCAAGGTGATTGGCCTGAGGCAAGAAGAAGACCTGGAAAACTGCCCCCTTATAAAGAATTTGGGCTTCCCTGATAGCCCAGTTGGTAAATAATCCTCCTGCAATGCAGGGGACCCCAGTTCAGCTCCTGAATCTGGAAGATCCACTGAAGAACGGATAGCCTACCCACTCCAGTATTCTTGGGCTTCCCTGGTAGCTCAACTGGTAAAGAATCTGCCTGCAATGTGGGAGACCTGGGTTCAATCCCTGGGCTGGGAAGATCCCCAGAAAGGAAAGGCCACCCGCTTCAGTATTCTGGCCTGGAGAATTCCATGAACTGTATAGCCCACAGTGTCACAGAGTTGGACGCAACTGAGCAAGTTTCACTTTCACTTCAGAAAGGATTTAAACGTCCCAAAGGTGCGGCTCTCACTCCAAGCTCGCCAGAGTGCCTTTCCACATGTTCTTTTCAATAAACTTTTTACTTTACTCCTTACCTTCTGCCTCCTCACCTGACTTCATTCTTGACTAGGCAGACAAAGTCTAGGGACTTTAACCCTAACTGCTGACTCCTGTGGTCCAGTGGTCAGGACTCCTGATCTGGGAGACTAAGACCTTGCTTCCAGCTATGGCTCGTTGCAAGCTGCCGCTCACTGCTGTGCCTGTCCAAAATCACACAAGGCCTCTTCTTTGCCCTGGCTCTGGGCCTAAGCCTAAACTCTGACATAACTTTCAGAACAGTGTCAGCATTTCACTCTGTCTTGAGGGCTCTAACTCACCAGGATCTGGCCTTAATCAAACAGCACAAAAGATCCACCCTTGGCATTCACCATCCTATCCCTGCCAAAAGCACAGGAAGGCCACTGATCTACAAAGGGCCTGCCCCCACCCCCAGGTAGATTCTGTCCCCCAGGCTCCCTGGGACCCACCCAGTTGCCAACAGTTCGGAGGAGGACAAACCCTCTCAACTAATGCTTCATTATGCAATGACAGTAAAAATTGGCATATGAAAAGGACTTTTCTTAAAAACCAAATGTTGTGGGAAATACCAAATATTATGCTATTGCCTTTGTCTTATGTTCAAATGCTTAATTTTTCTTGATAGAAGGGCCAGGAAAGTAACTTGTCTCTCCTGAAGAACTATTCTACCCCCCTTTTTTTCCTTAAATTCAGAACGGATGCTTTAAAAAACACTCTTTCACTGCTGAGAAACTGGAGTTAAATGTTGACTCAGTTCCAGCATCCATTTTATCTCCGGTTCCTGATGTATTCATTTCACTTCCCACTTCTCTACTGGTTACCCAATTTTCTTGATTTTAACTTCTTATGTGAGCTACCAAGGCACCTGAAGTCCCTTTGAAAGCAGGGGAGAAACTGAAAGTAAATAAGCTAAGAGACACTTGTAAATAAACAAGCCCAGGGCATAACATTGATGCCCCATCAGCTGAGGAAGACTAGGAGAGCCAAGACCGGGAGACACAGAACTCTTGGGTCGTCCCTAGGCATCCCCTAGCTGTCCAGGGAAGTATTTGGTTTCTGGGTCCGGAGCAGAAGCAGTAATGGTAGGGAGTCCAGAGTAGTCTATCACTATGTAAACATCACCTTCCCCTCTAATCTAGTGTCTAAACAATCACAGATTTCACATATATGCATTAATATGTGATATTTATTGGAGAAGGCAATGGCAACCCACTCCAGTATTCTTGCCTGGAGAATCCCAGGGACAGAGGAGCCTGGTGGGCTGCTGTCTATGGGGTTGCACAGAGTCGGACATGACTGAAGTGACTTGCAGCAGCAGCAGCAGCAGCAGCATGTGATGTCTGTTTCTCTCTTTCTGGCTTACTCCACTCTGTATGACAGATCCTAGGGCCATCCACTCTCTACAAATGACTCAGTATCTTTCCTTTTTATGGTTTGGTAATATTTTGTTGTATATACCTACCACGTCTTCTTCATCCCTATCTCTGGCAATGAGCATTAAAGTTGCTTTCATGTCCTAGCTATTGTAAACAATGCTACAGTGAACACTGAAGTATCTTAATGCATGTATGTGGAATCTAGAAAACTGGTACAGATGAACCTATCTGCAGGGCAGGAATGGAAATGCAGATGTAGAGAAAGGACATGTGGACACAGTGGGGAAAGCAGAGGGTGAGATGAATTAAGAGCTTAGAATTGACATATATACACTACCATGTGTAAAACAAATAGCTAGTGGGAACCTGGAGAAGGCAATGGCACCCCACTCCAGTACTCTTGCCTGGAAAATCCCATGGACGGAGGAGCCTGGTGGGCTGTAGTCCATGGGGTCTCGAAGAGTCGGGCACCACTGAGCGACTTCACTTTCATTTTTCACTTTCATGCATTGGAGAAGGACACGGCAACCCACTCCAGTGTTCTTGCCTGGAGAATCCCAGGGACGGTGGAGCCTGGAGGGCTGCCGTCTATGGGGTTGCAGAGTTGAACACGACTGGCGTGACTTAGCAGCAGCAGCAGCGGTGGGAACCTACTGTATAGCAGAGGGAGCTCAGCTGGGTGCTCTTTGGTGACTGAGGTGGGTAAGATGGGTGGGCGGTGGGGGTGGCCAGGGAGAGAGACCCAAGAGAGAGGGATATATGTATACACACAGTTGATTCACTTTGAAGTTCAGCAGAAAGCAACACAACATTGTAAAAGAATTATACTCCAATGAAAAACAAGCAAAAAAGAGAAAACCACAGTCATTTTCTGATTTCTCACAGCCTGGGAGGGCTCAGCTGGGCAGCTCTGGCATAGGCCCTTAGCCGTTGTAGCCAAGCGGTGGCCAGAACGGCTTGGGGCTGGCCAGGCCCCCGTCATGCGGTCTCAGAACTCCACCTGTGCGCACTCCCACGTACTGGGTGTGCTTCCTCATAACATGCAGCACAAGGTGGGAGGACTTCCTGCATGTTGACTCAGGGCTCTAGGGAGCACGGGTCCCCAAGGGAAGCCTGGATCCAAGAGGTGGGGATGAAGACTTCACCCCTCGATGGGAGGAGAGATGCCACAGAACAAACAGATGGGCATTCTTAAAACTGCCACACCCACACCCTGGCATGCCAAGTTCTGCTGGCCCCCACCGGAGCTGGAGGTAGGCAGGCACACTTAGGCCATTTCATCCCCCGCTGCCCAGGGAGCATCTGCTGCCCAGGGAACGTGCCTCCACGGAGAGGCAGGGCTGGAGAAGAAAGAAGTGCCACACAGACCCCTCTTGGAGCCCTGCCAGCCCCTCACCCTCAGGCCAAGCATATGCCAGGCTGCTGGCTAGAATCTCTGCACCAGACAGAAAGAGGATGCCCATGTCCCTGCTGCCCTCTCCTCTGCTGGGAGCATGTTTAGCTTTTGCTTTTCTGGGAACAATGGAAAACTAGAGTCTAATTAGCCTCTGGCTCTGAGGCTGAGAGGACAGCACAATATGTGCTTTCTCACTGAAGAAAAAAAATGCACAGGAGCCAATTTTCCACTCTCAGACCCATGCCTTTGTGCTGCACACACTGGAAATAGTACCGCAGAGGCTATGCCAGTAAGGACCTTGACATTGTGAGCTGAATGAAGGTGACTGCAGGGATTTGGGTACCACGTGGGCTACAGAGAGAGCACCATACAAAAGAACCAAGCGTGCACCTCCTCAGGGGAGAGTCTCTGACTTCTTTGAGAGTCGCCAGGGCTTCTGCTCTGGGCCCTGTCTGTGCTGGACGTCCTTGGGGCCTCTCTCTCCGCCTCCCAGGCCCCAGACAGTTCGGGCCAAACCACACTTGCAGGTGACCCTTTTCACTCCATGCTAGAGCCAGCTTGCCTGCCCACACAGTCCACTTCCAGCGTGTCCCAACACTGCGGCCCAGAGCAAAGAGATCAGCCTCTACAATTCAGAATCCCGCAGCTGGTGGAAAAATGCAAGAGCAAGCAAGAAGGGAGGCAACCGTTCTGCACCTCCCAGCCATCTCTGCCACTTCTGCGGGATAGCAGGTGCTAACCTACCTATCTTGTCAGCTTCCTAAGACCTCCTGGGAAATTCAGAGGGAGGAAAACACAGGAGCTCTGGGCCACAAACCTCAAGCCACATGCAAGCTGGCTTCACTGGGTCCCAGGGTGGGTGGGGAGCGTGCGCTCTGATGAGCTGCCTCCTTGGCTCTGGCTTTCTTGGGGGTTCTCTGCACAGGCTCTGCACAAAGGGTGTCCATGCACACATGAACCATGTGCAGCTCCCACTGTGTCGCCATATGTTGCTGAGGACCATTCCTAAGTAGAGTTGGTTTCTTTCCGTTCTTTCTCTTATACCGCACAGGGATGGTGCACCCAGCCTCTGGAAGCCACGCATGATTCCAGACAATGAGCAGGCAGACAGTAAGACTGTTGCCCATGCAGATCAATGGACTATTCCTGTCCTCAACCCACAGAGGAGGAAACTGAGCAGAGGGAAAGTAACTCTAGGTCTTCAAGTCCCCTGACACCGGCCCAGCAGCCTGCCTGGCCACCTGCAAGACCACTGCTGAATTCTGTCTTTCATGAGTCGTGGCTGTTACTTTTATATTGAGCACGCGGACTCTCTCCAGGGCTATCAGCACAGCAGAGTGAAGCTTTCAGGTGGCACAAATGTCCCAGCATTTGAATTCGGACAGACAAGGATGTACACAGAGTCCACCTAAGGAACTTTTACTATATTTACTGTGCTGAAGACTGCAGTCCCGCTACATCTGAACAGAGGGGCATGTCCCCCCACACTCCTTCAGGACATCTGGGCTGTAGGCACTCTGTCCCAGGGCCCCATACTGGGGCTCCCTGGGGACCCCAGGGGTCTGGCAAGCAGGGGTCAGCCAGCCTCACCTGCCTCCCAGGACGCGAGAAGCCAGCGCCTCACAAACAAACCCTCCCTCCAGCCAGCATTGTCACCAGCAGCTGGTGCCTTTGTGCCGGAGTCACCCGGTTCCTGTGACCCACAAAAGCCCCTGACGCCCTGCATCCTTCCCTCAGCCTCTGAGAAGGATGCCAGTGTGAAGGTACCAAGAACACTGCTGCACAGAAACGGTCCGGCTTCCTGCCAGCCCCACCCAAACCTGCTCATCACTCAAGTCACCCCATCCCCAGGTGTTCTCTGTGCTGGCCTTCCCCTTTCCTTAAAGTTGCCAGGGACACACGGCCTCTCATGGTGATGTGGGCAGTGCCTCTAGCAGGAAAGGGCTGCCTGGCACAGGGGCACACAAAATGCAAGCACAATGCATTCTCTGACACTCCAAGCCAAGGGTTTGAAGTCTCTCAGAGGAACTGAAAATGACCCTGTCAAAGTGTAGCAAAACAACTTGTTCCTTGTTGATAACTTTTTAAAATTTCTTTTCCAGTTTGGTAACCAACAGCCCCACTAACTGCCTGGTACTTAGAGTTCAACTCCGTTTGTCTCCATAGATCATTTTCACGTGTATGTCATATACATGTGAGATTAAGTTTTACGTGAGATGCAAGCTCTCCCTCATCTGGACTGATGTGGACTGAATAAACATTCAGTTTATTATATACACAATATATATACACACACAGTTTATTACAAACACAAATGGGTCTCCTGAAAATGCACATGTTGATGCCCTGACCGCCCATGGGATGATGGTTGGAGGTTGGGGCCTTCAGGAAGTGATCAGAGTCATATGATTGGGATTAGTGTCCTTATAGGAAGAGAAAGAGACTCGGGCTTGCTCTCTCTGCTGTGCTCATGAGCACTGGCTGAGGCAGAAGATTTGGTGGACCAGCTAAGTCATCCTGTTGTGAAACAATCCTGCTGCATCATCTGACACTTTGTAACAACATATACAGCAAATGATCATTCTCATACCAGCCCATAGGCTTCCCAGGTGGGGAAAGAACCCACCTGCCAGTACAAGAGATGTAAGAGATGTGGGTTCGGTCCCTGGGTCAGAAAGATCCCCTGGAGTGGGGCACGGCAATTCACTCCATCAGTATTCTTACCTGGAGAATCCCATGGGTAGAGGAGCCTGGGGCATACAGTCTGTAGGGTCTCAAAGAGTTGGACACAGCTGTAGTGACTTAGCAAATACACACTTACCACCCTACACATTCTCAACAAAAAGCAAGAATAATACATATATGAGCCCCAGAAACGCTAAAAGGAAGTAGTGATAAAAGTTCTGTTGCTACAATCGAGAGGAAAGGGTCTGTGAAGACTTCCTATAGCGTTCTTGCTCTCCACCAGCACTAAGCCCTACTCAGTGAGGTTTATGGGGAAACCTCTGGTTTTGCATCACTAAGACCCCTGTCTGACAAATATGCCCTGTGTCCCGAACATTAGCAACCAAGAGCATGCGCTTTCACACCATTTTCCTTGCAGGGCCAAGTTCACTGTTGCCACGTGAGCCTTGGCCCTGAGCAAGGGCTGGGATGGGGGATTTAAAGGACACCACGTTCTCAGCATCCGCCTTTGTGTGATGAAGGCTCAGGCCTGCATCGTCCCAGACCTGACCCAGCCCTCAGGATCACTCCAGCCATAGCACAGGCAGGTGTCACGTCCCTGATCTTTTAAAGAACGTGGCCAAGTCTTTGAGGCCAATCTTCCAGGCATTCCTTTGCAACCCTGAGCACACATTCAAGATCCCTAAAATAGCTTTTTAAAACACAAGGTTCCTAGTTTCCCCCATGCCCATCACCCCCCCTCCCCCCGCCAAGGACTCTGATGTCTGTTTTCTTGGATGGGTATTTCTTAATAATCTCCCAAGGTGATACAAATATACAAGCAGAAGTGAGAACCAAAAGAGCAAAAGTAATTCAGTTCAGTTGCTCAGTCGTGTCCGACTCTTCGCGACCCCATGAATCACAGCACACCAGGCCTCCCTGTCCATCACCAACTCTCAGAGTTCACTCAAACTCACGTCCATTGAGTCCGTGATGCCATCCAGCCATCTCATCCTCGGTCGTCCCCTTCTCCTCCTGCCCCTAATCCCTCCCAGCATCAGAGTCTTTTCCATGAGTCAACCCTTCGCATGAGGTGGCCAAAGTACTAGAGTTTCAGCTTTAGCATCATTCCTTCCAAAGAAATCCCAAGGCTGATCTCCTTTAGAATGGACTGCTTGGATCTCCTTGCAGTCCAAGGGACTCTCAAGAGTCTTCTCCAACACCACAGTTCAAAAGCATCAATTCTTCAGTGCTCAGCTTTCTTCACAGTGCAACTCTCACATCCATACATGACCACAGGAAAAACCATAGCCTTGACTAGACGGACCTTAGTCGGCAAAGTAATGTCTCTGCTTTTGAATATGCTGTCTAGGTTGGTCATAACTTTTCTTCCAAAGAGTAAGTAAAAGCAGTTAATTTCAACTTAGTAGCTTGTGTTGTCTAGTCACTTTAGTTGTGGTTTACTCTTCTGGGACCCCATGGACTGTAACCCACCAGGCCACCAGGCTCCTCTGTCCATGAGATTTCCTAGGCAAGAATATTGGAGTGGGTTGCCAGGCCCTCCTCCAGGGGATCTTCTCGACCCAGAGGTCAACCCACTTTTCCTGCATTGGAAGGCGGATTCTTTATCACTGAGCTACCAGGGAAGCCCAAACTTAGTAGGAGGGATACCAGTTTTAAAATTGGTAATGTGATAATGGCTTAAAGGATGGAGAGAAAAATGTATCAAGAGACAGCACCTCAGAGGTGGCCATCTCCTGGGTACAGAGGGACTTCTCTGGAGCTGGTTTCCAGCCTCAGGCTCCCCTCGGAGCTCCACCCACTCCCACGTCTACATTAGGCAGCTAGAAGTGTCCCATCTGCTCTCAGGCCCCAGGAGACCTTCCCACCCAGGGACCTGGCAGCCTCCCTCAGCCACAGTCACAAGTGTGAAAAGGCCTCTGAATGTATACTTCTAGTGCACTTGGGAGAGTGCTACAGGGACCCCTGAATCTCTCTGTCCCTATTGCCTATCTTTCTGTCTTAACATCTGTATCTGGACAGAATTTCAGACTTACAGAAAAATGACAAGAGTACAAACATAAGGTAGCCTCCACCTTCAGTGGGGACTTCCCAGATGTGGGCACTCAGCTGGACCCTCACCTCCCTTGTTCATCCCCCATCCCTCCCCTTTCTCCCTCTTCACCTCTTTCCTTCTCTCCCTGTCTCTCCATCTCTATCGCTCTCATTCTCTCCCACATTTTCCCTCCGTACTACACACACACATACACACAATTGTTTTCTGAATCAAACGAGAGTCAGTTGCAGGGGCAATTTCCTTTGCCCCGTATACTATTTCCTTAAAAGGCAGGCGCAACCACAGTACAATCATAAAAATCTGGAAATCAACCCCACTCAATGTTAGTATCTCATCTGCAGACCTCGCTCAGACTGCCAATTGTTTCAACAATGCCGTTTATAGCAAAGAACGAGACAGAGCGTGGGTTGCTCTAAGCTGGCTGCCTCTCTGGCGAGTCCTCAGAATTTCTCTGCCTTGGGATGTCTCGAGAACGGCCAGGCTTTGTATAAACTGTCCTTGGTGGTGTTGTCTGACGTTTCCTCACAAGGAACTAGACTAAGCTATGCCTTTGGGGCAGAAATACTCTCGAAGTGAGGTTGCAGTGCAAACCCAAAGACCTCCACCCTCGTACCCTCCACCCAGGCCCCAAGGCACCAGGGAAGCCTTGCGATCATTCCTGCCACATCTTTCTTTTGGTGGCTCCTGTGGCCAAGCCTCTCCTAAGGCTATGGAGATAGGCTATGTGCTTTCTTAGGGTTAAACTCTTCTCATCTTGCAGGAAGGACCACGCGCCCCTCCAATGCGGCTGTTTCACCCTTTCATCACCGCTCACCAAGAGGAGACTGTCGGCTGGGAGTGGGACATCCTGCCTGGGGGCGACAGCCGCAGTGCCTACCATCTCCAGCAGTCATCTGTGGCTTCTTGGCTATGAAGTGTATTTAATTTAGCCTGGCACATAAATTAACATCTAC
>SJXQ01010572.1:221468-325032 GCA_006408695.1 Aepyceros melampus
AGACAGCCCACAGACCCAGCCCCCCCTCTGACCCCTGGCCAACTCGGAGCCTCCTCCTTTGTCAGCCTCCCCAGACAAGTTTCACCCTAAATCAAGCATTGTTTGGGCTCCTGAGGCCAGCACGTGCCCGTAGCCCCTAATCTTTTAATTTCACCCCAGGAAAAAGCAGCTGTTAGTGATACCCAGCTGTCGCGGGGCCTGCCGCCGGCCCCAGGAACAATGACGGAGGAGGAGGGAGGCGGCAGCCTGCAGTAATATGTACATCTCCCCTGGCTTTCTTCTTAGGAGTGGTGTTTTTTCTCTTTTCGCAACAGTTGGCAGCACGTGCTGTGAAATGCTAGGAAAGCCCCCCTCCCAACTCCGGTTTTGTCTAAACCCCGTTCACTGCCACACTCTGCAGTTTGCACTTGGGCTCACTGGAGGACCAAATCTTCCATTTCAGAGATCCCCGGTGGCGTGTGCCATGATCCCTTTGCTGCAAAAGTGATCATCTGATAAAGTACAGGGTGAGACCCAGACGGGGAGACAGAGGCTGAACTGTCATAGTGCATCTCCACGCTGGCATCTTCGGGAGCGCCCGCTCAGTTGCATGAATGCTTCTCGGGAGTCACAGCAATAAATCTGATGTAGAGCGAAGGCTCCCTCATGCATGTATGACCAGAAGACAAGACAGTGCCCTGGAAATATACACACTGAAGCCAACCAAGCTAGCCCAGTGCTCTGAAGGGGAGCTCCACAAAGGCACTTCCGGGGCTCCTCATCTGTGCACACCTGGTCCTGTGGAGGGTTTCCTCTGGACAAACCTGCACCCCAGCAGCCTGATCACTGAGGGAAGAGGGCTCAGGAGAGAGGCCACAGCTGCCAGGACACTTCCTTTGTGCCCACTTGTGAAAGTGAGGATTGGAAGGACATTCCAGAGCAGCGCTGCCCCATTAAGCATCCTGTGACAAATTTTGAATTTATTTCAAATAACTTCAGCGCAAGTGGCCACATGTGGCCAGCGGTTTCTGTGGGCGGGCAGCGAGCTCTGAATTGTGCACATGGAGTACTCAGATGCCTGGTCCTTCTTCCTGGGTGTTCCATTCCTGTCTCCAGAGTGCAGCCTGAGTGCAGGGATCTTTAAAGTTCCCCAGGGGATTAGAAGGAGAACAAAGTGGGAGTTCCCTACCTTAGACCATCTTGCAGCCTGAGTCTGGCCTCTGCAGAAATGAACAGCTCACTCAGAAGGCACCTGCCTACTTAGCCACAGTGTGTTAGTCACTCAGTCACGTCTGACTCTTTGCGACCCCGTGGACTGTAGCCTGCCAGCCTTCTATGTCCGTGGGATTCTCCAGGCAAGAATACTGAAGTGGGTTGTCATGCCCTCCTCCACGAGATCTTCCTGACCCAGGGATTGAACTCAGATCCTCAGCATGGCAGGCAGATTCTTTACCATTTAAGCCATCAGTGAAATCTCCTTAGCCATCAACAGAGCTCTAAAAATGCAGAGGCTTTTTAGAAAGAAGCACCCAGTTTGCAGGCTCCTGACAATTGACTGAAGCTCACCATCTCCCTGGCTGCCTTCTATCCCTGTGCTACCTGCCATGGCTGAGGTTTCAGGGCTGTCCTGGCTCCAAAGTTCCAAACCAACCTGTCAGTGCCAAGCAAACAAATGCCCAGAGGTGACTGGTGCAGCCACAGGCTGGTGTGGGCCCCTTCTGCCCACTGGATCTCACCTGGTGGGGAACTGAAAGACGCCAGCAGAAACCTGACCCTGGCCAGAGCAGATGGTGAGCTGCACACCTGCCTGAGGCAGCGCCTGCTGCTCCCAGGGCTATGGGGAGGCAGGCTCAGGTGCCCCAGGCCACAGGCGGGCGTCCGACTCATTTGCATCCTCGGCGTGGCCAGTACCTGGACGCCGGGCAACTCTGACAGGGCATGTCACTGCTTTTAAATCTGGAGAAAGCCATGCATTCAGACCACAGAGCTGTCCGATAGCCGTCTGGGATCCAGGCTCTCGCCTTCACAGGCAGGCACCCGCATGCACTCCTGCTTCACAAGAACATCGCTGCCCACAGATTGTATGTCATGGATTGGGAAGCTGTGGAGACTGGGGCCATTGGGAGGCCAGTGTCTGTCAAGTCACTGAAGTTTGTCCTGCAGTCTCCCTACAGTAGAGGATGAATCTCCCCTGGGAGAGCTGGGCCCAGCGCTGTATTTTACAGCTCAGGATGGGGTTCTAGTAGTTTCTGTTCTCTGCCATCGTTTCAGGTGAGAAAAACCTCTATTTTTTTTTTAACCACTTTTTAAGATTCCTTTTTTTTATGTGTACTGTTTTTAAAGTCTTTATTTACAATTTTTTTTTTTTTACAATATTGCTTCTGTTTTATGTTTTGGCTGCAAGGCATGTGGGATCTTAGCTTCCCAACCAGGGATCAAACCCACACCACTGAACTGGAAGGTGAAGTCATAACCAGTGCGCCACCAGGGAAGTGCCGAAATCCCTCTATTTTGGATCCATCTGTACAGCTAAGCTAAAGGGACAATAGCCACGTGTTGGAAACATTCTGATCTGACACTTGGGCCTGAGGGCAGTGACTGCACACCATGGTCACACTCTCAGCTCCCCCCACCCCCCAACAGAAGAAGTGAGCTTCCTTACTGCCACAGGGGCCCTTTGTGACCTTTGTGCCCTCAGCTGCACCAGGGAACAATAAGAAGGCCAAGTGGAAAGCGCCAATTCTGATGGCTCCTCTTTCTGCAGGAACTGGCCGTGGCCGCAGAAAGAGTTAAAAGTCAGGTTAGCTCCAAGGCCCTCAAGTCACCCAGCCACCTTGCCCTGTCGCCTCCCCTCTCAGGAACTGAGAGCTGGAGCCTGTAACCCACCTCAGGCACCCAGGCCACCTGCCACAGGCACAGGGACAACCACGTGCTTGATTGAGATGGGGTTTGAAAAGACACAGAAGTCAGGACATGTGGCAACGCAGCCAGGTCTCCAGTGGAAAGGGGAGGCACCCCATCAAATATTTCGACACTTGAGGCCAGACCTGTGGCTGCCATGAAGTCCAGGAGGAGCGACCCCGAGCACAGGGCCGCGTGCCTGCCACCCCGCCTGCTCTTCACGTTGGAGAGATTGAGGCCTTCCTCCAGGCCAGCCGCCAGCAGGGGAGGAAAGGTAACAGGCAGGCGCCTTGTAAGGCCATTAGCGAAGAACAATGGGAAGCTGAAAGGGTAACCGGTGAATAGAAGAATGAAAGTTGGCTTGTGCCAGCAGCAGCGGGGTGAGCTCGTTATTCCAGACGGCAGATGGAGGGTGGCCTGGTTGCTCGGCAGAACTCCCGGCCGGGCGGGGGAGGCAGAAGCTGACAGTGGGCGCTGAGGACCCCTCCCATCACAGCACTGCCCTTCCTCCCAAAGCATAAGCAGTGAAGGAGAAAGCTGTGTTCTCAGCACGTGTGTGAAACCCACAGCACACCCTCGCCTGCCCTGGGAGCCTTCACAGACCCTGGGATCTTCACTGACCTAAGACTGCCTGATGCCAGCCAGCGGGCCGCCCCAGCCCTGAGCAAGCTAACCATGGGGAAGGAAGTGACCGAAGAAGCGCAGGCCCCACATCCTTCAGCCCAAAGTTTCGCTTTCAGGTTTACACAGGTAGCTTTCACTCAGACAAGTCATTTTTGTCTAGATATGGATGCCGAGCCTACAGAGACCCCAGAGGAGATACTGGCCAGAGAGCATGGCACAAGGACGTGCACACGCTGTACACACAGGGGACATGCACGCTGGCTGAGCACGTGCACTCCCGGGGACACCTGAACAGCTGTGGCAGAGGCACCTGGCTGCCGCAGACTTCCGTCCCACAGAAAGGGGCACCTTAAACCTGGAGACACGGAAACTCTGCCTGGGTTTTGGGTGGTAGATGGCTCAAAGTAGGAGGCTGAGATGCCTTCTCCTCCCCCTTGTTTGCCTGTTGTCAAATCTCAATCTCCTCTTAGCTCCTGCTACCGGATGGTGGGAGAAACATTCTGCTTCTTTAGAACTGCATCACTGAGTTTCTGCTCTATTGTAATCTCTGGGGCCAAAGTAGAGCAGGGGTCAGCTCTCTACCAATCTGGACAGCCAAAATCCTTTTCAGGTTGGGGTTTGCATTTCGGCTCCAGCTATTTCATCAGCTTCCTCAATCTCTGTGCTGGAAAACCATTATTTCAAGAACACATTTCTGCAAGTTTCCTATGCCTTCTCCGATCTTCATTCAGCCTGTTGCTTAAAAAGCAGTCACCCAAAATAAACATGCGTACTGAACACACACAGAGAGCTGCCCTAAAGAATGCAAATACAGTTGACAGTTTTTCTAGATTAAGGTTTAATGACCACAGATTTTTCCAGGGGGGATCCTAATAACCCATTTATCCAATAATCGGGCAATACACCCAGAAATGTTAGTGGCGAATGTTCTGAAGAATGCAGCTGGTGGCAGCTGGCTTCTGCTCCTCAATGTCTTAATTCCTTCAACAAAGCAATAGGGAGCAGTGTCCTTAGGGCACCTTACATCTGTGCTATGGTGACCTCCAGAGCTGCTGCAGACAGAACCTATGTGAATTCCACGATGCTGGCCACCCATCAAATTCTCCCTCAAATGGTTTCATCTAGAAATCCCCTTCTTAGCACTGAGTATTGCTAAATCACTTCAGTCGTGTCCGACTCTGTGCGACCCCATAGACGGCAGCCCACCAGGCTCCCCCGTCCCTGGGATTCTCCAGGCAAGAACACTGGAGTGGGTTGCCATTTCCTTCTCCAATGCATGAAAGTGAAAAGTGAAAGGGAAGTCGCTCAGTCGTGTCCAACCCTTAGCATGGACTGCAGCCCACCAGGCTCCTCCACCCATGGGATTTTCCAGGCAAAAGTACTGGAGTGGGGTGCCACTGCCTTCTCCGCGCTGAGTATTAAAGTAGAACAAATTCTTTGAAAAAAATTTATCAGCCACGTATGTGTTAGTTGCTCAGTCATATCCAACTCTTTGTGACACCACAGACTATAGTTCTGTCCATGGGATTCTCCAGGCAAGAATACTGGAGTGAGTAACCATTCCTCCATTCCTTTCTCCATGGGATCTTCCTGACGCATGGATCAACCAGGGTCTCCAGCATTGCAGGCAGATTCTTTACTGCATGCACTACCAGGGAAGACCATAGAAGATTCTAAAAAAAGAAAAAATCAGTCTCCTGAAGGTGATAAGAACTTTTTGAATTTGGAGAAATTCTCTTTTATGTCATCTGTATAAGTTTCCTAATGTTGCTGTAACAAAGTACCACACACTGGGTGACTTACACAAGAGAATCATATTTTCTCAAAGTTCCGGACACTAGAAGTCCAAAACCAAGGTGTCGGCAGGACTGATTTCTTCAGAGGCTGTAAGGGAGTTCCAGGCTGTTCCCCCAGCTCCTGGTGGTTCGCTGGCACTCCATGCCATTCCTTGGCTTGTGGACTTATCACCCTAATCCCTGCCTCTATCTTCATATGGCTTCTCCTTGTGTGCATGTCTGTATCCAAATTTTTCCCTTTAAATAAAGATATCAGTTATATTAGGTTGGAACCCACCCTAATAATCTCATTTTATCTTGATCGCCTCTGCAAAGCCCCTCTCTCGAAGTGGGATCCCATTCTAGATACTGGGAGTGAGGACTCCAACGTGTGAATTTGGGAGGGACACAAACTGATCCTTATCAGTCTGCTCCCATGGCTGCGTCTAGATAAGGTGTAAGAGAGTGAACTGAAATAGAAATATTTCTTGTCTTGAAGACAAACCCTCAAAGCCAAAGAGCTCTGGGAGAGTCTGGCCTCCAGGTTCTGTCCTGGGAGCTGCCTCCCCCCAGCAAGGGAAGAGGATGTGGAAGTCACATGCTGGGAGTCATCACCTCCACCCACTCTCTACCGGCAACGGGAGAGTATAGCTCACACCTCTCAGACTCGGGAGCCCCTGGAGACTCTGATCCTTGCATACGTGCACACCACCTTCCCCCTCACCTGCAGCCTCACCCAGCTGCTCCTGCTCTCCCTCCCTGGGATCTCCAAGCTTTCTCCTCCCTGGGCCCCACAGTCATTTCTTGGCTTGTGCACATCCTAAGACAGTGCCTCCTCATTTCCTGGGGGCAGTGACAACAGGCTTCTCTTAGCCTTTAACGGCCACCTCCCATCCCTCACTCTAAGTTACCTTCCCCAGTGGGTCTGTCATCTCATCTTCCCTTGTTCACTGACCGGCTTCCCAAGGGCAGGCACGTGAGCACCTCGGCGCTGCGTTGTCTCCTGGATCAACGACAGTGCTGGGCACAGGCTAAGAAGCCAGACTGGAGGAAGGACCCACGGAGCTGCTGCCCTACCCCTACCCCTACACCTCATTTCTGCTGGTAAATGTCATTGGATGAGATACTTTCAATCAGTCTGACTTCTCCATAGGAACTCACTTAAATAAGTCCTACCAGATGGCAAAAAACCTTTCCAAGCACATGTCTCCTTGGGAGTCTCCCCTAATTTAAAAAATACCCATCATTATTACCACTGTGATCACTGTCGTCATCACCATGATCACTACCACCAGGATGACCATCAATCACCTTCACTACCACCACCGCCGCCATTACCATCATCATCAACATCTTCATCATAGTATCAAATCATCACCCCACCACCACCACCACCTTCACCACGACCATCACCCTATCAACACCACCTTCACCATCACTGTCACACCATCACCATCTTCACCATCCCCACCACCATCGTCATGACCCTCATCACCACCACCATCACTGTCCCCAGCATCATCCCCGTATCTTCTTCATCATATCTCATCTTTAAAATGACCACGCCAAGTGCCGTTTTAAGTGCTTTATCTAAATTGACTCACCTAATCCTCTTTATAGCTTCCCAGTGCACACACGGGTATCTGTATTTTACAGATGTGGAACCTGGAGCACAGAGGCATTGATGCATGCAACGTCACACAAGCAGGAACTGACAGCTGGGATTTGGACCAAAGCAGTCACACTCCGGGATCTGTGCCTTTAAGGGATATTCAAATAGGCATCATTTGCAATAGCAAAATCCTGGAAACAACCCAAATAATTCCTATAATGGAAGACTACGCAGCAGTGTAAATGATTGGGTGACAGGTCTATCCTCAACATATATGAATCTCATGAGCAGATAAAAGCAAATCACAGATTTAATACAATATGATCTTACTTGTTGAAGTTCAAGAACTGGCAAAATTCAGCAATCTATTGCTCAGCAACACTTCCAGAAACAGAAAAACTTTAAACAAGATTAGATAACCATTTACTGAATTCAGGTCAGTGGTTTCTGAAGCTAAAGTGAGAAATGAAGTGTGCATTGCATTCTACTGTTAGTCTGCTACCACCCAGGCATCTGTATTTTTTATTATTGTTCTTCCTAGTGTACAATGGCACCCCACTCCAGTACTCTTGCCTGGAAAATCCCATAGGCGGAGGAGCCTGGTAGGCTGCAGTCCTTGAGGTCGCTAAGAGTCGGATACGACTCAGTGACTTCCCTTTCACTTTTCACTTTCATGCATTGGAGAAGGAAATGGCAACCCACTCCAGTGTTCTTGCCTGGAGAATCCCAAGGACAGGGGAGCCTGGTAGGCTTCTGTCTCTGGGGTCGTACAGAGTCGGACACGACTGAAGCGACTTAGCAGCAGCAGCAGTGTACATGTAAGTTAGATAGACTCTTGTATGTTTAGTATATCTCAGAATTATTTTAAAATTCTTTTAATCTTCAGTGGGAGAAAAGAAAGTATGATAGGGAGTTTCTAGACCCTTGATTCTGGCTGCAGAAACTTTCAAGTAGGAAACCCTTCTCTCAAAATGTCTTCTGTGCTCACAAGGGAGTCACAAACCCAGAGCATTTCCCTCAACATCAGAGCCTGAGATGACTTTCCAGCTCCAGGTTCCTCTGTCTCCTCGGAGTGGGTAAAATGCTCTGCACAGTGATGTTCACAATGGACCTCAGGTGATATATTTAGTTTCTGCAAAAATATATCACCTCTTGTCATTTTTGTTTAAATTAACTTAAAAGTAACTCTCAGTCATATCTGACTCTTTACAACCCCGTGGACTGTACCTCACCAGGCTTCTCTGTCCATGGGATTCTCCAGACAAGAATACTACAGCAGGTTGCCTTTCCTTCTCTAGAGGATCTTCCTGACCCGGAGATCGAACCCAAGTCTCCCATGTTGCAGGCAGATGCTTTATCATCTGAGCCACCGGGGAGGAGTGCAAAAGGAACTCTAGGTCCCGTCTGTCTGAGGGTGTGGGAAACCCAATCTCAGACTCACTGGGCCTCAGGCAACCCCAAGACCTGGGTGACTCTTTCAGCCAAGACCATGGATTGTCACAGGCAATGTTAGCCACTCTGTAGCCCCGACTCAGGACTCGGGATCCCCCATCACCCGTGTAGGTCTGCATCCCTTATGACATTACCCAGCCCTGACTCCGAGCCCTGTGTGGAGGACAGCTTCTCCCTCAAAGATGCTTCATCACTGAGCTAGGCTTCCATCACAGCCTGGGAGGATAGGTCCAGCCTCAGGGCTCTGCTGAGAGGGGAAAGCAATCTGAGGCCCACAGGGGGACAAGAGTGGCATCTCATTGTGACAAACAAGTCACGTCTTCTCTAACCCCGGACACTGTTGGCTCCCGTGCAGACACGTTCTAAGAGCTTAAGTGTCAGCACCAGTCCCAAAGCTGGCACTTAGGTGGGCGGTGATTTGCTAAATGCACCCTGCCTCCAGATAGTCAAAGGGATGATGAACCTAGCTTGCCAGCCCCGAGATCTCACTCTGAGCTCTCCGTCCCTGAGAGCAGCCACAGAGTCCCCAGGTCCCCCTTTCTTCCCACCTGAGCTGCCTCCCACTCTGGGTCCCCTCTCAGCAGCTACTGACCCTTTCAGGCACTCTTGGCTGAGGAAAGTGATGGAGGAGGAGGAGGAGGCTGGTAGCCTAGAGCTGAGAGCTCAGCCCTGGCCTCCCTGCCCCCAACCCTGCCCGCCTGGGGCAAGGGGCCATCTGCTGCTGCAGCCGAGGGGCGGCAGCTGGGCCACTTTCAGCTGGGGCCCTGAGCAGGGGGCTAATCTACGGGTGGCTTTTGACCTCACTACCATCCTAAGGCCTGGAGAGAGTACACACATGTGCACACACACACTTGCCGTGCACACACACACACACACACAAAGACTATGTGCTCACAAAACCCAGGTCTGACTTTAAAGTCTAGTTGTGTCAACTGGGTCTGTTTATTTTTGCAGATCTGTAATTCCTTATCAGTCATTCAAAATCCAAAAAGCTCTGAGAACTGAAAATTGTTTCGTAACTCGTTTGCAGGCAAAGGTCAACCTGAGGGGGTGGATGTGAAGCTTGATTTACCCCAGTTTCACTACGAAATATTAAGGCATTTGCTCTTGGGGTGCTGCCCACATTTCCCTGGGGTGGTGTGTAGTTCATGGTATATACACAGCTGCAAAACTGGTTCAAAATCCCAGCCTGCATGCCCAGCGAAGGGACCCAGCACCTAAGAAGCCCAGGGCCTCAGAACAACCTAACTGCTTGGCCACACTTGCTGGGTGTGCTCATCACTGATTGGGCGAAGGGAGCTGAAAACCCACCCAGGAACTGGGAGTCAGGAACATGTCAAGTCCAAATTGTCTTTCATACAGGAGCAGGGGATGTGCACACAGGCTGGACAGAAGAACCTAGAAGACACAGTTGGAGACCTCCATATGCCTCTGGGTCTCACGAATCCTGCTGACTCATTGCATTGGTGCTAAGGGCCCTTGGGAGCTGAATTCCTCATCCCAGCCCTTGGATTACCCTCCAGATGGACACACACAAATATATGCACACACATACAATCATACATGGGAATTCCCTGGTGACTCAGACAGTAAAGAATCTGTCTGCAATGTGGGAGACCTGAGTTGGATCCCTGGGACAGGAAAACCCTAAGAGAAGGAAATAGCTACCCACACCAGCATTCTTGCCTGGAGAATTCTATGGACAGAGGAGCCTGGTGGGCTATAACTTATGTGGTCGAAAAGAGTCAGACACGACTAAGCAACAAATACCTACCAATACACATGCACACTCCCACACATGGGTCCATACCTTCACACACTCATGCACACACACGCACACATGCACAGGGGCACACACATATCCTTCATATCAGATTCTCCAAGACAGCTGTCTGCTGGACTCCACAGTGGTAGCTGGCACTCATACCATTCAACTTAGAATCCTCCAGAAAATGGACATGATGGACTATCAATGAACAAGCCTGTTTCTTCCCCAAGATTGCTTTACCAAACCTGCCAGAATTTATACAACCAAAGGGAAGACATCTAGCAAAGGAGTCTCCTGGTGGGCCCTGTGCTTACTCTCAGGATCTTAATCCAAACAGTGTCCCGGAACTGTTCCTAAATGTGGTTGTGAGTCAGCAAAGAATCCCAGCTCCTCCCACCCTTTGTCAAGAGGATACTGAAGCAGTCGCCCAGGTTGGGTGGTTGTTTAAGACCAGCCTGTTCCCTATGGCACACGACAGCCCTCACCTCTAAGAGAGGGACCCCAGATCAAACAGGAAGTGCTCCAGGTGTCCTTAGGTCTTCCTTCTGAAGCATTGGAAAGAAACTAAAGATTCAGCAGGCCTCTCAGTGCCCACTGGATGGTGCCAGCCCATCTTTCCCCATTTCCTCCCCACCATCTTAATGCCCTGTGTCAACACACATTCCAAACCCCACTGAAAAGTCCCAGGGGAGCACATGCATCAGCCCTGGCTTGGGGCCTGCCCCACCCAGAGCCCAGGGGCCCACAACCTCCCTCAGACTCAGTGACAAGCCTTCATACAGGCTCTTGATGTGACTGGGAGGGCCGCAGCAGGGCTGGCTGCGGAGGTCAAGTCAGGTCCCAGGCAGCGGGGGGAAAGCAGGGGCAGAAGAGGCCTGGTGCAGGTGCAGCTGCCTTCCCAGCAGGCAGGCCACCAGCAGAAGGTGGGCTGCATGGCCACTGCCAGCTGCAATTTGACTGTGGATGGTCTGGTCAGTCTGCCCCTTTCACAGAAAATATTAGTGATCATCTCTTTACTCTTCTGAAGTTAAATAATTGGATCCTATAATGTATCTACAACAAAATAATCAACAGATGATAGAAACAGATAGAAAATAAAATGTCTTATGTGTGTATTAGTTGCTCATTTGTTCCAACTCTTCATGACCCCATGGACTTTAGCCCACCAGTCTCTTCTGCCCATGGTATTTCTCAGGCAAGAATACTGGAGTGGGTTGCTGTTTTCTTCTCCAGGGGTCAAAACTGGGTCTCCTGCATCGCAGGCATTCTTTACCTTCTGAGCCACCAGAGAAGCCCATAAAATGCCTTAATGTCAATATAAAAGAAAACAAAAGAAAAGAAATTTATAGTAACATCTATTTTAATAGTAAATGTTTAGGCACAACTGTTTGAGATACCATGCGCAAATCCTCCAATACTTGCATCAAATGTAAAATTTCTGAGCTGCGGCAGGTGCAATGCAGCCTGACAGCTGGTGGAACTTCAGTGATCCAGCTTCACGCATGGCATCACCACTGGTGCTGTGGTTTTCTGAAATTATAAGCAAAGCTCAACAAAACTCTGAGCGACATGAAGTCTAGATCTTCCCTGAACATTTGTGGTAGCAGCATTTCCGGTCTTGCCCTGCCCGCAAGACACCAGTAGTCCCAAGGATTGTTGTTTCAACCAAACATGCCTCTCGGAGACCCACAGCAGATCCTTCTCTGCTATGAGCCTCAGCAGCAGAGGCAAGGAGAGGGGGCAGTACAGAGCGCAGCCCTGGTACAGCGTGCATCCCATTGTGATTTGCAAGGCATCAAAGCCTAAGAGGCTGAGGAAGGGCCTTCTGTGGACCCTCCGAGTTGCCTTTGTCAGCCGCTGGGTCTGTGTGGCAGAAAGACCCATCCACAAAAATGTCAGCCCTGCTGAGCATGTGGGTTCCATCAGGGCCCCCAATTAGTCTCTGCTTCTAACACACTGGCCCTGCCACAGCTGGTGCTGTGGGCCCAGGCCAGCTCTGATGCATGGCCAGGATTGGGGCAGGGGGATGTTCCCCATACACTGGCAAAGAATCTGTAAGTTACCCCATAAGTCCCAGCTCCCAGATCCACATATTCTAAAGTGAAAATGTTAGTTGCTCGATCATGTCCAACTCTTTGTGACCACATGGAATGAGCCCACTGGGTTCCTCTGTCCATGGAATTCTCCAGGCAAGAATACTGGAGTGGGTTGACATTCCCTTCTCCAGGGTATCATTCCAACCCAGGGATCAAACCCTGGTCTTCTACATTGCAGGCAGATTCTTTGCCATCTGAACCGCTAGGAAAGGTCCAAGGTTTACACTTTAGCTGACCAGGCTGAGAACCTGGAAGCTTCCTCCTTCCCTTGACAGCCCAAGTTCCCAGTTGCAGGCTTCACATCTTTTTCAGGGCATCTCTTTGTATCTTATACCAGAACCTGATGTGAGATGGGACCATGAACAGCAGGCATCCAAGCCAGCCTGCAGGTGACAGACCACTTCTGCCCTTGCCAAGTTGCCAGATACGGAAAGCTTTCCCAGCCTCTGTGAGATGTACCTGCCTGGTGGGAAATGCAGGAGAGATGATCCCAGCTTGCAGGGCTGCAGTGAGGATGAACATGGCAAGGTCTGGGAAACACTCACAGCTTGGGAACAAATGAGAACCGACGTCGCCTCTGTTCACAGGTTGTGGCCGGGTTGAGCAGAGCTGGGTGACTGAGCCAAGTCAGTCTAGTTGGAATAAGATGGAAGTCTGTCTCCTGCTTTTCATGTCCCCTTGAGCTGTGGCCTCCAAGGTCCATCCGTCCTACAGTCTGCACTGGACCCAGGGATGTGGGCAGACCTGCCAGAGGTGGGTGACACCCTTCACGGGCTTTCTCCATCAGCCTTCCTGGAACTTAGGGAAGTCTTAAAGCAGCACCAAGGACAAGGACCACGCCTTCTGCTTGACCTTTCTCTAGCTGTTCTCCATGGACCTCATCTATCCATCTCATCCACAACAGTCAGACCCCAAAGACACAGAGTCACCTTCCCCAGTGATAGCTAACCAGATACCCCTGCTCATCTTTTCCAGTTGCCCATTCACCTGACTCAGCTGTGAGCATCTTCCTTTTAGGAGTGCCCTTAAGTTCCCAAATTTAATCATGTGGACACAAGTTCTCCCCATCCCACTGGGAAAAAGCAATCTACAGGTACCCACAGTTTCTGCAGGGCCACCCAACCCCTCACAGGGAAACAAGAGGCGCTGCACGGTCCTTGGCCCAGCAGGTGAGGATGACTGTGAGGGTGAACCCACATGTCTAGGGGCTGTATCCGCGACTGTGACAAAATGAGTCTGCGTCTTTGTGAGCCAGGATTCGAAACTGGACTTATCAACATCTCTAACCTTATCTAAATCACTTCTCTAATGAGCTCAGTATGTGGACAGACACACCACATTCCCGGCATAACATGGGTCTCCTACCAAACACGAGATAAGCTGATAAACCAGAGATCTTCCACCTTCGACCTGCTCGAGACTTTAGTATTTGTGGTAGAAACATTAGGCTTTGTGGAGACTACAGACACACATTTAGCTCAAACAAAGTGAGTTAGAACTGGTTATAAAACTTCTCTGGGAGTGTTTTCTGGTCTACCTGAAGTACTTGGCCAGGGCTTACTGGCTCCGACAGCTGGTCCAACCCCTGCTGAGAGCAATCCTGAACTTGAGCAAGCAAATCCATCTCCCTGTGCCTTTAAAGAAGACTAAGAAAGTCCACACACTTATGGTTGTGACGAGGTGGGAGGGGGCAGGCTGTGAAGGGAAGGGGCCAGGTGACCCAGCTGATGGGAAGCTCAGGGCTCTGTGGGCCTCATCAAGCTGGAAGGTTTCCACCACATCACAAAAACCACTTAGTGGCTCACCTGAGCTCACCTGCAGAGGGCGGGGCCTTCCTGGTCTCTGCAGCAGGGAGCCAGTATAGCAGAGGAGGGGGAAGTCTTGCATCGGCTCTTTCTGGCTCCCTCCTGAGAGTGAACAAACAGGTTCTCCAGGTGGCTGCCCAACATATGCAGGCTGGAACACACCACCCCTCCAGTGTCCTGGACAGCTGTCTTCATCATCCAGCTCAGTGTGTGATCAGAAGCTGACAAGTGTGAGGGGGTGTCATATCCTTCATGCATCCCCAAGCGTGACCTGGAGTATACGGAGGGAGGAGGAAGTCAGTCTCAGTGGAGGTGAAACCCGGCTGAGTTTTCAAAGAGAAAGGAAAAGAGCTGGAGACAAAGGCCAAAACCTTTGTGTGGTTCTTGGGACAGAGGAGCCTGGCAGGCTACAGTCCACAGGGTCACAAAGAGTTGGATACGACTGAGCAACTGACACTTTGGGAAGGTAACATCTGAAACCTCGTGACTTGGCCCCACCTGAGAAGGCGTCTAGACAGGTTAGGCATGGCACCTGCCAGCAGTATCCCCCAACAATCATCAACAGATTTTGGAAAGAAGACCACCTTGCTGAGCTCCTCTCTGTACTTATCTATGTCAGTGGTTCCAACTCTAAGAAAGTAGATATCCAGGCCCTGGCCCAACCAGAATCTCTGCAGGGAGACCCCAGGAATCTGTTTATCAGCGATTTCGTGGTTAATGCTGAAGCCAGGAGCCCCAGAGTCCCAGCCCACACACTCCATGGCAT
Source organism: Aepyceros melampus (assembly GCA_006408695.1). Classification (NCBI taxonomy): domain Eukaryota; kingdom Metazoa; phylum Chordata; class Mammalia; order Artiodactyla; family Bovidae; genus Aepyceros; species Aepyceros melampus. The sequence continues at coordinate 236,247 of SJXQ01010572.1, forward strand.
TGGGCTAACAAAGCCTGAGGAGTCCTTAAAAATCCCCATCAACAGTTGAATTTTATCCCTGGCCATTTACCATTAGGGCTTCCCAGGAGGCTCAAGGATAAAAGAATCCTCTTGCCAAAGCAAGAGACACAAGAGACAGGGGTTTGATCCCTGGGTGGGGAAGACCACCTGGAGAAGGAAATGGCAACCCACTCTAGTATTCTTGCCTGAAGAAGTCAGTGGACAGAGGAGCCTGGTGGACTACAGTCCATGAGGTTGCAAGTAGTCAGACAGGTCTGAGCAACTGAGCACCAGCACAAGCATTTAACATTAACATTTAACAGAGTCCTGGAGCAGAACTCGGTGACAGCCGGTTTGCCACTGCTTCCCGGCTCCTGTTCTATCCCCGTTTATTGTGTGTTTATGACCTTTATGGTGTCATTGCACTGGCTGGTTCTGCAAGCCGCTGCCTCTCACACTCACAAGTGCAGGATCCCAGGCCCTGTGGAGCCAGCGCCCAGCAAGCCACTCACACTTGGACACCGGGCTCAAAAGGGGGCCTTTCTGAGTTTACTGCATGCCACCCCTCATCTGGAGAGCAGGCTTCTGGGGACAGGGCACGGCACAGTGCCCAGGGCCCTGCTGCATCTAGCTCTTGCTCTTTGCCCCGTCTCAGGCTGCCTTTAGACACTGAAGCAGACCCACCGTCTGATGCAGCCTGAGACTCTTCTCCAAGGGACTGGTCCTAAAAACCACTTTCACCTTTCTCCCTTCTGGAATAAGGAAGAAAGGAATGAACAGAGGTTGAAATCCCCTGTGCTCAGGCTTGCACATGTATTCTTCCATTGGTGTGTCTCAGAACATCCCATGAAGGAGGTGATATTTTCAGCCCAATGATATGCTGGTTGCCCAAGGTCACCCCGCTAGTAGCAGCAGAGTGCAGATCCAGGCTCCAGCCTGCCTGGTGCCTTAACCAGAGGGCCTTGGACTTTGCATGGCAGAGGGAATCTCTTGTTTTGAAAACTGAAATCTCCACAGGGTCACATGCCACAAGGCAGGAGCCATGCCAGGCCCCCACACCTCACTTAAAAAGCTCGGGGTAGGGCAAGGCCACCCTCCCAAGACACTCTCTCAAGAGGATGCAGTTCGCACAGAGGCCACCCCTCATCAGCTCTGGGGCTCCAAGGAAGCTGCTCACCTACTCTCCCTCCAGCCTTGCCCTGGCGACCAGTGGGCCAGAACATTCTGGGGGCGTAGGTGGTAGGACATACTGGAGTGACTAGATAGCCCACGAAAGCCCCAGGAGTGTGAGTGGAGAGTGTGGCATCAAAACCCCTATGTTCTGGGGACACTTGGGCCTGTTTTCTGGAGACTCTAAGAGTGTGGGAGGAGGGGAGTACCTGGACTCTTTGTCTTAACATCCCAGCTGATCTCAGTCCCTCTCATAAGTGTTCCTTTCCCTCAAGAGTCCTGTCCACATCCTGTTCCTCTTCCTGAACCCTCAGGGTCCAAACCTGTGATGGTGCTGTGAGTGACATCTGTGCTGTGGGTGACATCTATACTTTAACAGATGCAATGTCTCGAGGTCAAGCCATACCTCCCATCAGCGCTGTGAGTGCCACGCCCATAGCTGAAGGTATTGCTGGTTTGCTGTGTGGAGAGAGCAGTCCCAGGGACAGGAGTAGGGTGAGGGAAGTTGATGCCACAGCCTTGGGCAGCTTCACATGCAACCTGGCAGGAGGGAGCTGAAGGGAGCACCTTTACTGGCTTCTTTCCTCCAAAAAGCTGTGCGGGCAGCCGGATCAGATAAAGGACGGGGCCTGGCCTGTCCCACTTGGCACAACCCTGGTCCTAATTGTTGTTTTTCAGTCACTCAGTCATGTCCAAGTCTTTGTGACCCCATGGACTGCAGCACGCCAGACTTCCCTGTCCTTCACCATCTCCCAGAGCATGCTCAAACTCATATCCATCAAGTTGGTGATGCCATCCAACCATCTCATACTCTAGTCCTAATAGCCCGCACACACATGCATTGTCCTCGTGGCCCGGGGAACCCATTTCCCCACTGCCCACAAAGGAGCAACACTGCTCCCTCTCTGCCTTGTCACAGCCCGGCCATGCGTCGGGCAAGCCACAAAGAGGGGGCACCACCCAGCCGATCTCCCAGCTGTGAAATGGGCACATCCACAGTGGGCCAGGCTGTGCCCTGTGTGCCCCGGCAGGTGGGGAAGCTGTTTGTGAGTGATGTTGCGGGTACCCAGCCTGCACCTTCAACGCTGGTTTACGGTGCCGCGAGCCCTTGGCCTGGGGGCGGCTCGCAGGTGGCCTGCCCATCCGGGGTCAGCTGACAAACTTCCTGGGGCCTTTGGTACACTGGTCAGATGACCTGGCTGGGTTGTGTAATGCCTGTGCTCCGGCCTTCCTCTCCAGAGAGCTCTCTGTGGCACGGGACCTCTTCGGAAGCTAGCAACACCTCGTGACCCTCAGTCCATAAACACTGTGAAGAGCCCACAGAGACGCAGATGGCAGAGGGGCTGGATTTCGCAACAGCTTCCTCTGTGTTTCCAATTAACTGAGGAGGTGGCCGCCCACAGGGAGGGGGTGGAGCCAAGGAGATCTGTTTTTCCCTCTATACTCCATGTTGTTTGTGAGCACTTGGTCCTAGGAAAAAGCCACTTCTCAGGAAGGAATGCTCCCTCCTCCGAGATCTTGTTTCATCCTGGCTGCCCTCCCAACCTCAAATCTCAGTCCTCCAGGTCCCTGCCTGCCTAGCCTGCCCTGGACAGGAGTCCAGAGACACTCAAATGTTGTCCCCAAGCCCAGAAGAAATGCCCCACTGCTGGGCCAGCCTCTCAGATGTGCCACCAGATCTGAAAGCCTGTGACGGGTGAGCGGACTCAGACTCAGCCCAAGGAAACGGTAAACAGGATCACAACAGGGAGAGATCCCTCCAGGACTGCAGGTCGTTACACAGTGTGCAGCCGGCTTGCCATCCAGCTGAGCAGGGAGAGACAGAGCGACCAGGAGCGGCTGCACCCTCCCTTTGCTCAAGCAAGAGAACTACTCCAGAAAGTAGTAACACTGACTCCATGCTGTGCACATGTCCAGGCGGTGGCCAGTGCTCTGTGCTTGCAGGTTTATACATAACTGCTCGGGAATGGCAGCCCACTCCAGTGTTCTTGCCTGGAGAACCCCAGGGACGGGGGAGCCTGTGGGCTGCCGTCTGTGAGGTCGCACAGAGTGGGACACGACTGAAGCGACTCAGCAGCAGCAGCAGCAGCTCTGCTCGCTGCAGGGCTGTGCCCTCACCCGTGCACCTGGGCATGTTCCCAGTTCTGGCTCCGATTTTTTTAATCTACAGAATGCCACATGCAAAGCCTCCTAGGCACAAAAGATGAGAGGTTTCAGTGGCCTCACCACTGCAGCAGCTGCTTGCAAACTACAAAATGCAAGCAGGACCTCTCCTCAGCAGCCAGGAGACCAGGACATGCTGCACTGGAGACTATGTGGGCTCTGAGAACCAGCCTTCCACCTGCAACCCCCTCGGTGCGTGAGCCAGGCATGGGGTCTCACTAAAGGAGAAAAGTATAACCTTTGAGGGCCTTCCTTGATGGCTTGGCAGTAAAGAATTTGCCTGCATGCAGGAGACACAGAAGACTGGTTTCGATCCCTGGGTGGGGAAGAGCCCCTGGAGGAGGGCATGGCAACCTACTCCAGGATTCTTGCCTCCTCCTCAAGAGGAGCCTGGCCACCACAGACTCACAAAGAGTTGGACACGACTAAAGGAACTAAGCATGCACATATGCATAATCTTTTAGACATTTCCCTTAGAACACATTTTACTCAAATATGCACTTCAAACCCAAGTATACTAAACGCTTTTGGACTCTGTGGAAGAAAGAGAGGGTGGGATGATTTGAGAGAATAGCATTGAAACATGTAATTTGTCATATGTGAAATAGATTGCCAGTCCAGGTTCAATGCCTGAGACAGGGTGCTCAGGGCTGGTGCACTGGGATGACCCTGAGGGATGGGGAGGGAGGTGGGAGGAAGGTTCAGGATGGGGGACACATGTACACCCATGGCTGATTCATGTGAATGTATGGCAAAAACCACCACAATACTGTAAAGTAATCAGGCTCCAATTAAAATAAAGACATTATAAATAAATAAATAAGTGCTCTACCCTAAATGCAGCAGCAAGCTGTAAAAGGCAATGCAGGGAAAGGCCATCTCCTTCTCTGCCACTTCCTCCTGGGCTGAATTTCTAATACTTAAAGGTTCCTGTCTGCAGAAACTACAATAGTACCTCTCTGCCAGGTGGGGGTGGGGCTTAATCTCCATCAAAGAAGACAAGACTGTGCAGATACACAATGCAACCTCATCGATTTTCCTTTGTGAGGGGGACAATTCCATTAAAGAGTAACCCAGTGGTTACTCTTTAACCCCTGGTGGTCCAATGGCTAAGACTCCATGCTCCCAGTGCAGGGGGCCCGGGTTTGAGCCCTGGTCAGGGAGCTAGATCCCATGCTTCAACTGAGAGTTCAAATGCCCCAACTAAGACCCTATGCAGCCAAATAAATAAAAATAAACATTGGGAAAAAAAGAAGAACCCAACATGGTTTGCCTAAAGTCCAGGAGATGTATAAGGCATCACGGAACCTCACAGGTGACTTTGTGGAAGGAAATGTCATTGCATTAAAAGTCTGTGGCTGTCGCCCTCAGCTTCTCCCCGTCAAGTGTTTCTCCCCACCCTCCCAGCACCTGGCTGTCAGCCAGCTACGGTGACACAGAGGAATACCTTCTCTCATCTCCCAAGCCTGCAAGGCTGTCTCAGTGTCAGGGGCCTGGGAAGACAGGAGAGGGAGAGAGGCTTTACCCCACACCCCGATCCCCCTGTGAGGTGCTCAGGCGGTTTGAAAGAGGGACAGCTGATGGGAGTCAGTGAAGGCATCACACAGACAGGACAAGGACCTCAGCTGGGGGCCGGTTGGGACCCCTCAGGAGGGAGAGGATGGCAGCCCAGAGAGAGGCTCCTGTCCTCAGGAGGTGGCCATGCACATAGGGTGATGGACCAGCATTAGGGAGCCCTTTGCAGGCACACAGCTCCCGTCTCCTGCACCCCGGCTGTGGGCAGCCACAGCTCACAACCAGCCCCGCCCAAGGTCTGGGCCAAGGTCAGGGTAACCATGTTACAAAGGCCAAACCTTCTCCACGATATTTTTATGGAGCTGGACCGAATTCCACATAGGCACAGGGCCAGGGTCCCGGGAACCTCCAGGGTGAGCAGAGGGGGCTTGGATAAGTGTCCGACATTTGAAAAAGCAAAGACAGACATTCTAAGACAGGGAACAGAAGACTCAGATGCCACAGCCCAAAGGGAGGAGACTCACATGGATGCAGTACGACCAGCCAGTGTGGCTTTGGCTCCTTGGTCAAGTGGCCTTGGCAAAGAACACTCACAGCAGAAGATGACCCTCCAGGTGGACCAGCCTCTGGGCTGGCTCCAAGGCACGCTGTCAATCCATTCAATTCATTTTCTTCCAAGAAGGACACCTCCAATTATTCTAGAAGGAAGCGGTTCTGCATCTGCTCCTCTGCACAGAAGCCTTCCTGCTCCTCAGGTTCTTAATTAGAACCACTGACTGTGGGGCCCAGCTCCTTCCCTATGCCGCAAGTCATGGCTGACCGGGTCGCCAGATGTCAGCATCCATAGTTCAGGGAGAGGCTTGGTGCTGACCCTGGGGAAGTCCAGTCCACAGTCATCGTGGCCTGTGCAGCATCGGGCAGCTGCCGCTGGGCTGGAGAACACACAGGGAGAGCATCTGCTGATGGTGGTCCACCCAGACCACCATGAGACCACAAAAGGCTCATGCTGCTGCAGTAGGAGCTGCAGGGCACAAAGTCTATTCTCTCTTTCTTGAGAATGTCCTTGGCAGAATGTCCCAGGTGTCCCTGTCTTCCAAGTTTCTTCCCAGCCTGCATCCACCGACATCTCAACATCACTGGGATGGCAGGAGGGAGGTGGTAGCGAGAAGGGTGGTGGGCTGGGCCTTGCAACTTTGACCTCCTCTCTTGGAAACTTCTTACTCTGGAAGAGTCCATGGAGGAAATCCAAGGACCCTGCAGGAATCACATGTGGGTCCTCTGGTCAGCACTGCCATCAAGACCCTGGACATGTGAGCAATGTCGTCTTGGATGACCTGGACCAACTCACTCAACAGAAGGGTATCACCTACCTCCATCAGCTCTAGGGGGAGCCTGGGACCCAACAAGCCCTACCCTGCCCCGACTCCTGACCCACACAATCAGGACATATAATAAAATGATTGCTGTTTTGAATGTCCAAATGCAGGGTAGTGNCAATCCAGCGTTTCTCATGATGTACTCTGCATAGAAGTTAAATAAGCAGGGTGACAATATACAGCCTTGACGTACTCCAGGACCTCAGAAGTGCAGAGGTGGCACTGTGCCAACAATGGGATTAGAACATGGTGTTAGGTGGTGTCAGCCCCTCATTTAGAAAAGCAAGGGAGGCACTCAAGGGGGATTGCAGCCCAGGCTCTGGGTGCTCATTCTGGTCAAGATTCTCTTAGATGCACGTCAAATTCCAGCTCTGCCCCCTCAGAGCTGTAGCTTTGGCCACTTCCCAGCCTCCCTCGACCTCCATTTCTTCTGTAAGGTGGTAATTATAGGTTTGTCCTGAGGACTTGTAGAGATAATGTTCCTGACATAGTTATCACTGGCTAGTTCTCAACCAAATGACAGGAGTAGTTTTCTCATAGTGGGCAGGATAGTTCAGGTTTCATTCAGTTTAAAGTGGAAACCTTCATCTGTTCACTTCCTAGTAAGGTTAATCATTTTGGTAATGGCAGGCTTCAACTCAGTTAATCCAGGGTCTCTTCTCTCCCCTTGTCCCTGGCTTGGTGTGTATCAGTAGAGAGGGCACGCAGCATTGCAGCCCTGGGTGAGGGCCGCTGGTCTGTGCACCTCCCCTGCCCCCTGCTTCACACTGGTGACCGGAGGGGCTGGTGGGCTGCAGTTACACAGTCCAGCCTGGCTGTCCCCCTTGATCAGGACCACGAGGAGGAGTTCGCTTTCTCTCCACTTGGGCTCTTTGCCTGTGTTTCTTCTCTCTCTCTCTGGATGATGTCCAGCCTGCCCCCTGGGAGTGTGGAGGAGCTATGGTTGCCTTCCGTCATGTCTCAGATGCTGCAGGAGGCTCTGGGCTCTTACTAGGGCTTCCCTTCTTCCAGTGCACCATCCAGCCATTTCCGCTCCGCTCTTGCTGGGCCACTGTGCGGCAGGCTCCATCTGTGAACTTCCCCTTCCCGGAGCTCCAGAGAGAAAGTGGCGCAGAGCCTCAGTCTGGCCCTGAATATCCCACACTCCCGGGGCGAGGGTCTGTCCATCTTTCCCAGATGTGGCCCAGCATGGCCACACAATCACATCTTACGCTCTTCTCTCCTCCCAGGCTTAGGTCAGATCATTGAGGAAAGCGGGAGATCAGTGCAGAAAACTCTCTCTCCAGTAAGCTTCCTTTCCAGCCTATTTCTCTCCTAGACTTTGGCTTTTCTTTTAACTTGGAAACAAAGCATTTGGTATCTTTGTTGTCTTCATGTTTTAAGGCTGGAGTGGCTGCAGATTCCTGTTTTTCCAGGTTGCACCTCAGGGCTGGTGTAGTTGTGACCAGTGCCCGCCCTGCCCCGCCCCTCCCCAATTCACTGTCAAAAATTTCCTGCTTGGGATGATTCCTAATATAAACCCCTGGGTTAGAGTGAATTCCCTTGCCTTGGGAACAACTCCCCAGCTTCCTCAGTGGCAGGCCCTGGTTCCTGAGAGAGAGAGAAGCGGGGGTGGGAAGGGAGACAGAGGAACACTTCCTTGTAGATCCGCGATGGGCCCGCTGGCTGGCTGGGGAGCACCAGTGTGGATTTCAAAACCAGGTCCTTCCACCTCTGCTGGGGTGCGCCGCGCTCGTGGTCGCTGTTTGAGGAGCAGCCGCCAAGCCTTGAACCCGGGCTTTCCGGCTTTGTGTCCTGCCCGGCGCTGACCCCGCGTCCCTTTCCCGTGGCGGCGGCGGCGGCGGGCCTCTGACCAGCCTTCTCCCTGTGGCGTGTCCCTCTCCACAGGGCTTCACGTTCGGCAAAGCGGGCGAGATCCTCACCAGGCGGCTGCGGTACCTGGTTTTCAGGTCGATGCTGAGGCAGGTAGGCCGGCCGGGGTGGCGCCGGGGTGTGCGCTGTGCCCCGTGGGGAGGCGGCGGGGTTGCTGTCGGGCCGCAGAGCGAGCCCGGGTGCTCTGCTGGGGATGGGCTCGGGACCAGGGTCGCCGCGAGCCAGATGGCGTCTCCAGGCAGGCTGCCCTCCGCCCTGCGCCTCAGCAGCTGTGGGCGGAGGAGACGGAACGATCTTCCGCGCCCCACGTCCCTCTCCTCTCTTCTTTCCTTCTCTCCCCGGGAGACCCGTGATGCTCATGTTTATTCCTGCCAAGAGGTGCCCTCTGAACCCTTTCTTTCCACAGGTCAAAAGTCAGCCCCGTGGCCTACTTGCTGCGGCTTGCTTTCTGTGCTGGGGCTTGACTGATAGACTCGTTCAAGCTGCACTGTTCCTAGCCCGATAGTGGCTTAGGTCTCCCACACTGGGCACCTTCCAGACCCTGACAGCACAGGGATGTGATGTTTGCTTAGGGGAGGGGAGCGGGGGGTCCTAGACATGTCACTCAAAGCAGATCAGTGCAAAGGGGAAGGTGTCTTTTAACAATCAGGCACATTTTGCCTGTGACTTTGTAACTTTCCATTTAAAAATCACTAATACAGTGATACTTCACAAGAATGCCTCAGATATACCTGGGGGGACGGGGCGGCGTTTGAACCCTGGCTCAAGGCATGGTGACCCCCTGCCGCTTAAAAACAAGACATGTTTATGGGGATTGCTGGCTCGGGACTGACAGAGCCAGGACCAAGTCCAGTGAGTGAGAGAGCACTGTTTGGTGTAGGGCCTCTTGTCAGGATTTTCAGTCAGACAGTATTTATAAAGATCCAAATTAGACTCAGGGCCTGGGCCCAGGGCTAAATGCCCCATTCCCCGGCCAGGCCGAAGGCCAACTCCTAGGCCCCTTGTACTTTGGATTTGAGCTGAGGATTTGTGTCATACCCTCTCCACCAATTACTCAGTCTCAGTTCATTCAGTCGCTCAGTCGTGTCTGACTCTTTGCAACCCAATAAGTCGCAGCACGCCAGGCCTCCCTGTCCATCACCAACTCCCAGAGTTCACTCAGATTCGCGTCCATCAAGTCAGAGATGCCATCCAGCCATCTCATCCTCTGTTGTCCCCTTCTTCTCCTGCCCCCAATCCCTCCCAGCATCACAGTCTTTTCCAATGAGTCAACTCTTCTCATGAGGTGGCCAGAGTACTGGAGTTTCAGCTTAGCATCATTCCTTCCAAAGAAATCCCAGGGCTGATCTCCTTCAGAATGGACTGGTTGGATCTCCTTGCAGTCCAAGGGACTCTCAAGAGTCTTCTCCAATGCCACAGTTGAGGCATCAATTCTTCCATGCTCAACCTTCTTCACAGTCCAACTCTCACATCCATACACGACCACAGGAAAAACCATAGCCTTCACTAGACGGACCTTAGTCGGCAAAGTAATACCTCTGCTTTTGAATATGCTGTCTAGGTTGGACATAACTTTTCTTCCAAAGAGTAAGCGTCTTTTAATTTCATGGCTGTAGTTACCATCTGCAGTGATTTTGGAGCCCAAAAAAATAAAGTCTGACACTGTTTCCACTGTTTCCCCATCTATTTCCCATGAAGTGATGGGACCAGATGCCATGATCTTCATTTTCTGAATGCTGAGCTTTAAGCCAACTTTTTCACTCTCCTCTTTCACTTTCATCAAGAGGCTTTTGAGTTCCTCTTCACTTTCTGCCATAAGAGTGGTGTCATCTGCATATCTGAGGTTATTGATATTTCTCCCAGCAATCTTGATTGTAGCTTGTGCTTCTTCCAGTCCAGCGTTTCTCATGATGTACTCTCCATAGAAGTTAAATAAGCAGGGTGACAATATACAGCCTTGACGTACTCCTTTTCCTATTTGGAACCAGTCTGTTGTTCCATGTCCAGTTCTAACTGTTGCTTCCTGACCTGCATACAGATTTCTCAAGAGGCAGGTCAGGTGGTCTGGTATCCCCATCTCTTTCAGAATTTTCCAGTTTATTGTGATCCACACAGTCAAAGGCTTTGGCATAGTCAATAAAGCAGACATAAATGTTTTTCTTGAACTCTTAGAAGCTGGTATTGTCCTAAGAAAAAGACAGAAAGAGAGGGAGGGGGATGGTAGGAGGTAGAAGAGGAACACATACTATAAGGTTGTGGGGCAGCCTCAAAGAGGAAGAAATAAGGTTAGGGATTAATGTGTCCAAGGTCACTTGGGAGAGCCATCTGCCACTGAACCCACTCTCTTTATGAGACCATTCATCTCCATCCCTCTAGCTTCCACAAGGAGGTACTTTTCTTATTGTAAAATTCAAAACCTCTTTCAAAGTCCACACTAGTTATCCCCATGAAAGGAGTTGTTTATCTGTAGAATTTGGAAGATAGAGCTTCACCCAACTCCTTCTTCTGTTTCCTTATGGCGTGTCCCTACTTGTCTTGGGGAAACATTCACTTGCCCTTCAGGCTGCAAGTTTATCTGAGTGGGTCCCTGAGGTTGGCCTGTATTTTTTTCAGGCTATCTGTGACTGGATAAGTCTGTCTAAATCACAGTGGAATGATGATGAGCTGACTGCAAATCTTGGCTACTTTCTCCAACTTTTATTAAGAAATGAGCAGATCTCAGAGTCACCATCTCTCTCACTCCACAGCTGTCTCCTAATTTAATCTAAATATGAGAAAAGGAAATAAATTTATTCACTAGATGCCCTTGAGACAAGTAGAATTTTAACCACTACAGTGTCTGACACCTACAGCTTTGGTGTCACTGAAAATCTAGGGAGGGACCAATGCACCCTCCCTCTGAAATAATCAAAAAGTGGGTGAAATGTATGAAATGATGGTTTTCAAGATACTGGAAATCAGGAAAGAAGGACAGTGTGCCATGAGAGATGGGAAATAAAAAAAAGGTAAGGGCTACAATTATCCTTCTCTTGAGAGTTCAGTGTAGGGAGAAGGAACCAGGCAGAGTCCCCTGGACTTCTCCCAGCTTCCTAAGTTGAGGAAATGAAGCTAAAAGTGCAGAAAGACCACAGCAGTTGGAGAACAGATGATTGGTGAGAAAAGAATAGTGCAGAGAGAGAACCTGGGGATCTGAAAATACTTTCTTAGATTATTTAGCTAAGTATAGATCCACATTGGAGAAGGCAATGGCACCCTACTCCAGTACTCTTGCCTGGAAAATCCCATGGATGGAGGAGCCTGGTGGGCTGCAGTCCATGGGGTCACTAAGAGTCAGACACGACTGAGCAACTTCACTTTCACTTTTCACTTTCATGCATTGGAGAAGGAAATGGCAACCCACTCCAGTGTTCTTGCCTGGAGAATCCCAGGGACGGGGGAGCCTGGTGGGCTGCCGTCTATGGGGTCGCACAGAGTCGAACACAACTGAAGTGACTTAGTAGTAGTAGAATAATCAACATATGCATGTGAGGAGACTACCTGAGACTGCGGAAAAACCTACTGAAGGGTTAGGAGAAATAGGGCCTGACCGCACATGGGCACACTGGGAAACTTTATAGGGGAAAAAAAAAAAAAAAAAAAGTCTGATTGTGGGACATAGTGATCTCTAAATTGAGCACTACTTCAGACCCACCTAATAAATCATAAAAGCGTGACCCAAAAGTATCACGCTGTTTCCAAGTAACATAAGTATATCCAAAACAAAACTCATGAAAATTTATAGGAATATAAAGTTCTCCAGAATCCAACAAGGTAAACATCCACGTCTGGCATCTAGTCACACATGCAAAGCAGCAGGAAAATATAACCCATAATGAGGAGAAAAATCACTCAACTAAAACCCATCCAGAACTGACATAAATGTTAAAGTTAGCAGAAAAGGAAGTTAAAACAGATATTATAATGGTATTCCATATGTTATAAAGTAACTAGAGATATGGAAGATATTTTTTAAAGTCCCAAATGGCGCTTCTAGAACTAAAAGCTAAAATGCATAAATGAAAAATATGCTGGCTGGAATGCATGGCAAATTAGAAAACGCAGAAGAGAAAGCTAGTAACCTGATGATAGTGATAGAAACTCTGCAAAATGAATCACAGAAAGAGAATGTGTCAGAGGGGAAAGAGAAGGGAAAGGAGGAGAGAGGAGGAATGCATCAAGAACCCTAAATCACAGATGAGTGGGTCTCTGAAATGCTGGCAGGTATTTGAAGAATAAGGGTCAACATTTTTCTTTATTTGATGAAAACTATAAGAGCTTCTCAGGTAGCTCAGTGGTAAAGAATCCACCTGCCAATGCAGGAGATTTGGGTTCAATCCCTGGGTTGGGAAGATCCCCTGGAGAAGGAAATGGCAGCCCACTCCAGTATCCTTGCCTGAAGAATCCATGGACCGAGGAGTTGGACATGATCAAGCAACTGAGCACAAGCACCATAAATCTATAAAACCAAGAATTTTAAAGAATCCCAAGTACAAGAAACATGAAGAAAACTATACCATGTATCAAATTTCTCAAAAACAATGATACAGTGAAAAATCTTGGAAGCAACCAAAAGGAAAAAAAATGCAAGTTTCGTGTAAATAAGAATAAAGACAAGAACAGCAACAGACGTTTTGCTGGAAAACACAAACATAAAAAGAGTACAGCAACATTTTAAAATAACAATAGGAAAATACTGCTAATTTAGACTTCTATACCCAGAATATATCTTTTACAAAGGAAGGTGAAATTTAGAATATTTCAGATATACAAAAGCTGAAAAAATTTAACATCAACAGATCTGCATGGCAAGAAAGTTTAAAGTGATTCCTTCAGGTAGAAGGGAAATTATATCAGAGGAATATATGAATCTATATAAAGGAGTGAAGAACACTAGTAAAATCTTTTAAAAGATAAATGATTATTTAAACCAGCGATTTGATAGTCAAGTGAAGTGAAGTCACTCAGTCTGTCCGACTCTTTGTGACCCCATGGACTGGAACCTACCAAGCTCCTCTGTCCATGGGATTCTCCAGGCAAGAGTACTGGAGTGGGTTGCCATTTCCTTCTCCAGGGGATCTTCCCGACCCAGGGATCGAACCCAGGTTTCCCGCATTGGAGGTAGATGCTTTAACCTCTGAGCCACCAGGGAAGCCCTGATAGTCAAAGGACTGATACTGAAACTGAAGCTCCAATACTTCAGCCATCTGATGTGAAGAGCTGATTCATTGGGAAAAAAAAAAAAAAAACTGATGCTGGGAAAGATTGAAGGCAGGAGGAGAAGGGGATGACAGAGGATGAGATGGTTGGATGACATCACCGACTCAATACATATGAGTTTGAGCAAACTCCAGAAGATAGTGAAAGGCAAGGAAGCCTTGTGTGCTGCAGTCCATGGGGTCACAGAGTCAGACATGACTTAGCAGCTGAACTACAGCAAACCAGGGATTAGCAAATCATAGCTCACAGACGATGCTATGGTCTGAAAACCCTCAAAATTCACATGTTGAGATCCTAATGCTCAAAGCTGATATTATTTGTGGGTGAGGTCTTTTGGAAGTACTTAGGTCATGAGGGTAGAACCCTAGTGAATGGAATTAATACATTATAAAAGGGACTCCAGAAAGATCCATAACTCCTTCTGTCATACAGCAAGAAGTCTATGACCTGGAAATGGCCCTCACTTGACCATACCAGCACCCTATTCTCAGACTTCCAGTCTCCAAAACTATGAGGAATAAATTTCTGTTGTTTATGAGTCTGTGGTATTTTGTTATAGCAGCCCAAATTGACTCAGACAGACCAAACCTTCTTGTTCTTTTTTATTTTTTTAATTAATTTTTATTTTTTAGTTTGTTTTGCTTTACAATACTGTATTCATTTTGCTATACATTGACATGAATCAGCCACAAGTGTACATGAACTCCCAATCCCGACCCCCACCTCCCTGCTGCCGCCCCACACCCTCTCTCTGGATTATCCCCGTGCATCAGTCCCAAGCATCCTGCATCCTGCATCGAACCTAGACCGGCGATTCGTTTCACCTATGATATCATACATGTTACACTGCCACTCTCCCAAATCATCCCACCCTCTCCCTCTCCCACAGAGTCCAAAAGGCTGTTCTATACATCTGTGTCTCTTTTGCTATTTCACATACAGGTTTATCATTACCATCTTTCTGAATTCCATATATATGTGTNACAAAGACAGAAATATAGATCAAGGGAACAAAATAGAAAGCCCAGAGATAAATCCACACACCTATGGACACCTTATCTTCGACAAAGAAGGCAAGAATATACAATGGATTAAAGACAATCTCTTTAACAAGTGGTGCTGGGAAAACTGGTCAACCACTTGTAAAAGAATGAAACTAGATCACTTTCTAACACTATACACAAAAAATAAACTCAAAATGGATTGAAGATCTAAACGTAAGACAAGAAACTATAAAACTCCTAGAGGAGAACATAGGCAAAACACTCTCTGACATAAATCACAGCAGGATCCTCTATGATCCACCTCCCAGAATACTGGAAATAAAAGCAAAAATAAACAAATGGATCTAATTAAAATTAAAAGCTTCTGCACAACAAAGGAAACTATAAGCAAGGTAAAAAGACAGCCTTGCTCTTTTTTAAATGAAGAACTATTGGAACACAGCTATGCTTATTCATTTACGTACTTTTTATCTAAGGCTTCTTTGAGCTATAGTGGTAGAGGTAACTTGTAACAGAGATCATGTGGTACACAAAGCCTAAAATATTGATCGTCTCTTTGTAGAAAAAGTTTTCCAATCCCTGGTTTAAACAAAAATAGAAAAAAATGCAGTATGATGCTTGCAACATATATGAAAGTAAAGTATGTGACAGAATAGCTCAGAATTCAGGAGGAAGAAAATGGGAGTATACTGTTGTTAAGGTTCTTCACTATACGCCCAATGGGACATTACTTGAAGGGCACAATAAATTAAAGGTGTATGTTATAAATCCTAAGGTGAAAGTGAACGTGTTAATTACATCCAACTCTTTGCGATTCCCTGGTCTATAGCTCGCCAAGCTCTCTGTCCTTGGAATTCTCCAGGCAAGATTACTGGAGTTCAGATAAAGAAAAATCTTCTTTCAGTCCTGTATTCCTCCTATCAGGAAGGATACACAGATGCTGTGCAATACCAGCCTTTCTGATATGAGGAAACAGACTGAAAGAGGATTATCTTTATCTGAACTGATAGTAAAAAAAAAAAAAAATCTATCCACAGACTCATCTTTCTTAAATATGAAAAGGGCAAATTCTGTATTATCACTATATAATGTATTCAATCACATTTCTGTGTCTGAGAGCAGATGAAAAGTGGGATGCCTGGGATTCTAAATTAATTTCTTTTATTCCTTTTCAAGACACAGCTTCTGTGCTGTATAAGGGTCTCACTGCTCCCTTCTCATTTCTTATTTATAAGTCAAACTCCTTGTCCTAATCATCGCTAGCTCTTCCCCCAAGCTAAACAGTTTCAAAGAAACTGAAGTTTGGCATTTTTTTTCTAACTCCTTAAATACTATTTTTCTCTGGCAGTTAAAAAAAAAAAAAGTGAAGTTAGTATATCCAAGGATAACTTCGTATACCTACTGCTATATCTGATTCTGATTGCTAATCCCATATGATCATTGAAATAATCAGAACTCTGACTGCAAGTGACAGAAATCCAACCCAAATGAGTTTATGCTAAAAGGGAAAAGTATTACAACTGCAAAAAAGGAAAAGGGTGGTAAGCTTCTCTCTTTTGCTCTGTGTGTGTTTGGATATGTGTTACTCATCTCTGCATCTCTCTGTGCTGTGGCTTATTCTTCCCCATTATATACAAAATTTTTTCCTGCAAGCCTGTGAATATAGCTGTAAGCAACCCCAGACTTATTTCCACGGCCAGAAAGCAAGAAAGATTACTGTCTACCTCCAATTCAAGAGATGTTCGGAAAGAACTCTGATTTCTATATCCCAAGCCTGAGGTGTAATGATTTTTGTGACTGACAGCACTTAGATTTTGATGTGGGACATATTAATCTCAAATATTTCAACATGCTTTTAAAAATAGAAATCTATCTAAGGGATATCTAGATGATGATAATCTTTTTTAGAAAATGACATTCTCGTGGTGGTAGGAAAGATGAAAAAAACTTGGCTAAAATCACATAGTTTGGATGAGGAAGGAGCTATTTAAAATAGCAAGAAGGAAGAGGAGGAGATATGCTACCATGTATAAAGTAGATGGCTGGTGGGCTTCCCAGGTAGCTCAGTGGTAAAGAATCTCCTTGCCAGTGCAGGAGATGCAGAAGACTCGGGTTAGATTCCTTGGTTGGGAAGATCCCCTGGAGAAGGAAATGGCAACCCACTCCAGTATTCTTGCCTGGAAAATCCCGTGGACAGGGGAGCCTGGCAAGGCTATAGCGCATGGGGCCACAGAGTCAGGCACTACTGAGAGTTAGCTGCAAAGACAACTTTGTCGCAAAGAGTGGGACACCACCAAGCACGCAGCATGAACACGAGTGGGCACCTATTGTATAGCGTGCAGAGAGCTCAGCTCGGTGCTCCGTGGTGACCTGGAGGGTGGTTTGGGGCCAGATGGGAAGGGGATCCAAGAGGGATGGATATATGTATGCATCTAGCTGGTTTACTGCGTTGTACAGCAGAAACTGACAATCATTGTAAAGCAACTATACCCCAATTAGAAAGAAAAGAAGGGGAAGGTGAAGAGGGGAGAGGGGAAAAGGTCAGGACACATAAAACCCCTCAATGAATAGTCGGAAATCTGGACCAGTCTGCTACAATCATCCAGCTGACACTTCAGATTTGCTTATTCAACTTACAGTTCACCATCAAGTAATGGTGGGAAAAAAAGAAAGTGAAAGTGTTAGTCACCCAGTCATGTCTGACTGTGACACCATGGACTGTAGCCTGCCAGGGCCCTCTGTCCATGGAATTCTCCAGGCAAGAATACTGGAGTGGGTAGCCTTTCCCTTCTCCAGGGCATCTTCCCAATCCAGACATCAAACCCGGGTCTCCGGCATCACAGGCGGATTCTTTACCATCTGAGCCACCAGGGAAGCCCAAGTAATGGTAGGTGTCTTCACTGCACAATCCAAAGAAACAACTGAACTACGAGCAGTCAAACATGACCTAGTGACTCAACAACAACCAACAGTTTTATTTGAACTACAGATCAGAATTTTCTTCCTAACATATTTAGTTAAAATGCTAAAAATATCAAGAATTATGATAGAAGTAATAGGTAGACTTTATGTTTCAAATAAAATAACCCCATACATAAACCTCTGTGCTCCCTCAGTACTTCACAAATGTTAAAATCCTGTGCCTTCTGCCTTCTTTCACTTTATAACTTCAAAGAGGGATATAGCTTCTCTCCTATTTGCCTTTAAGTTTCAAAACTTTGAGGTTTGAACAGCAATTTTCCAATACATGCTTTCACCTAGAATATAAATATACAAAATGTTTTTGGAGTGGTGGATCTGGACTCTGTCCTCTATCTCAGTCATGGGAGGAATGCTGTTAGGGGATGAGAGGAAGATGTGCTTTCTTTGAAAAATGCACAAGAAACCCCAAGTCAGCAAACAACACGTTCTGCCCTACAACCCTCTAAGGCGTCCTTCAACCTCTTATCCAGAGTGAGCTCTCCCTTCCTCAGGCAGTATATCCAGTAGATGCTGTCCCGTCACCACAGAAACTGAAACAAAATAAATAAATTAATTTAAAAAATGGTACTCCCCTGATTTGGAGTCAATCCTTAGGAAACTTGCGTGGGGGGGCGGAGGGCAGGCAGGGGCGAGCAAAGTTGCTTCAGTCATGTCCAACTCTTTGCCACCCCATGGACTGCAGCCCGCCAGGCTCCTCTGTCCATGGGGATTCTCCAGGCAAGAGTACTGCAGTGGGGTGCCAGGCCCTCCTCCAGGGCATCTTCCTGACCCAGGGATCGAACCCGCATCTCTTACGTCTCCCACATTGGCAGGTGGGTTCTTTACCACTAGTGCCACCTGGGAAGCCCCCTAGGAACCTTCGTAGTTTCTATAAACAATGTCAGCAGGAAGGAGCTAAAGACATCCCCTTCATAAACACCTGCTATCTCCTCCAGCACAAACTACCTCAATAAGGCTTATTCTTAAAAATTTTCTTATGTGTAAAAATGTGTTTCTTATAGAAAGCTGAAATTTCAAATGTAAAAAGGACATTTCAAGAGATAACTCCAGTTTTTTATTAGACATTATATCACAAGTATTTTTCATGCAACTAAATTTTTGAAAACATGGTTATATTGTCTGCAAACTACAATGCAGTCATGTTAATGGGCCACAATTTACTTAATCACTAGTTAGTATGTTTCCATGTTTTTTTCCCATTATAAATAAGACTATTAAATGTCTGTATCCATAAATCTTTTTCTACAGCTTTTATTATTACCTTGAAATTAATCCCCAGAAATAGAATTACTGGATCAATGAGGATAAATCATTTTTAAAACTCTTGGTACACAGTGTCAAATTCTTTCTCAGCAAAACTGCATTAACTTCCACTCTGCCTAGCAGGATCTGAGAGTGATCACTTCCTCTCATCTTCTCCATCAATAGTATCATCTTGTGAACAAATATTTTAAACAACAAATTTAAGTACTTTTTCCAAAATAGAAATTTTAAATGGATTCATTGTTCACTCACCAGATGGCTTAATTTGCACTGTGACTAGCATCCAAGTAGCTGGTGCTTCTTTTAAATGAAGACATTCTTACCAACATCCTACATGTCTATCATAAAAGGGATGGTTAAATAAATTTTGGTACATCTATACTGTGGGATAATACATAAGCAATAAAATAATTGAGGGATATCCTTGTTTCTTTTTCTTTAAATTACATACATTACTATATGTGTATATATACATATATATGTTCCATATATATACGTGCATATGTGCTTAGTCACTCAATGGTGTCTGAGTCTTTTGTGACCTCATAGACTGTAGCCCACCAGGCTCCTCTGTCCGTGGGATTTTCCAGGCAAGAATACTGGAGTGGGTTGTCCTTTCCTTCTCCAGGGGATCTTCCCAACCCAGGGATCGAACTCCTCCATTGCAGGTGGATTTTTTGCCACCAGGGAAGTCCCCACAAACTAATATATCTATGTAAAAGCCACTGAATGCCAGCATACAAGATGTAGGGAGCTGACATTTCCCAGGATTTGACAGTGAACCTGTAAAAAGGTCTTAGCCTTTGAGCTATGAAACATGCATACTCTCAAGTAAAGGAAAACTTACTTTCACTTCTCCTAAAAACATTTCTACTTGCCATAATGATTAGATGTATAGCTTAATATTTCTCCTATTGATCCAAAAGTTAAGTGGGTATGCCCCAGGCTGGGTCCCTGGATTAGTTTAGAGGGTGCTTGGAGAAGGGAGCATTGTCTCCCTTGGCTTTTCCATTTCAAGGAGGAATGAACCCCTTACCTTGGGTACCTTTTTGTCACAAGAAACTGGAAGCAAGAAACTCTCAAGCTTCTGGAGAAAAGCTATTTGTAAACCAAAGATCTATAGTCTCTTCTTTCAGGAGAGGCTGGACACAACTGCCTTTTCCTTTTATTAAAAACTTTAACATTTTTTAGATTATTATTCATGTGGCTGTGCTGAGTCTTACACAGTGTCTTTGATCTTTGCTGTGGCATGTGGAATCTCTAGTTGTCACGTGTGAATGCTTAGTTGCATCACGTGGGATGCAGTTCCCTGAACAGAGATTGAACCCAGGCCCCCCACATTGGGAGTGTGGAGTCTTAGCCACCGGACCACCAGGGAAGTCCCTGCCTTCTTCTCTTTTGTAAGAAGAGAAAATTATTTTCCTCATTCCTCTACTACAAGGGTATCTAGCTACTTGCATTAGACAGTTGACATGGCTCTCATCACACCACCCCATGAGCCAAAATTAGGGCAAAGAGGAGACTAGCACACTTATTCACTTGGTTTTTAGTCACTAAGCCATGTCCAACTCTTTGTGACCTTGCAGGCTGCAGCACACCAGGCTTCCCTGTCCTTCACCGTCTCCCAGAGTTTGCTAAAACTCATGTCCATTGAGTTGGTGATGCCATCCAACCATCTCATCCTCTGCCGTCCTCTTTTCCTCTTGCCTTCAATCTTTCCCAGCATTAGGGTCTATTCCAATGAATCAGTTCTTTGCATCAGGTGGCCAAAGTATTGGAGCTTCAATATTCACTATGACGCATTTAATAAGGAAAATGTGTCTCATATAGAACACCTTTGTGCACAGGCAGCCTAAAATTAATGAACGTGAATATTAAAAACCGAACACAAGGCCCACAAGAACTTCCATGCGGCCATTACTTGTCTTTATCTGTGTATTTCGCGCTTGTCATTGTCTCTCCCTCATAGATGCCAGCAGTCAGTGCGTTCTTTCCCCCCAACCACCCTCTCCTCACTCCAGGCACTCATTTCTACCTTTCACAAGCCCCATTCATATTTACTGTTTTGTACGTTGTCCCAATCGTGACATATGGCTGCTCATTAAGATATTGTTATGTTCCAGAAGGGATCACTTTTCCATAATGATGCAGAACCTTTGTAATGTAATTATAGGCAGGTGAGACGGTAAGTCAGCTGACCAGAAAGATGTGTGAAAAAGGCATGAGATCATAAATTCCCAGTCACACCTCCTTGTACTAGCTTGTAGCCGTGAAAAAAAGATGCAGACGGTATTGAAAGAACATGCAGGAGATGGAGGTTAGTGAGCTGTGATGCCCTCTCCACGTTCATTATTCTTAATATATTCATGGAAATTCTCACACCTACTTAACATATTCATGAAACTTCTAGTACTCACTTAACATATTCATGAAACTTGCTTATTTCAGTCCCACGATGGTCACAAAAGTTATTACAAATAGACAAGGTGGGGAAAATAATCTGAAGCCACAGTGTGGCTGCCTCTCTCAGTAGTATTAGCATCTGGCCAGGGGCAGAAACTGTATCTAAGGAATTTTGACTTCTGAAAATATCTGATACTATACTTCAACAGAATGAAGTTTTACAAGATTAAATATTTGTTGAATCATCAAGTCATTTCCACTGGGCGGGGGGTGGGGGGGAAAGAGACTAATAGAGGATAAATTGTGAATAATGTCAATAAAAAAATTACTCTTCACGCAAAAGAAAGTTATCACAAGGTTGGTAAGTGTGGGGGGAAATAATTACACACATATAGTTAGTGGTTATATAAATTGGTTCATTCTCTCTGGAGGTCAATTGGAGAATATTTATTAAAATTTATTATACCCACCATTTGACCCACAATTCAGCTTCTGAAAATACATTCTACAAATAAATGTATGCCTATACAAAAAATAATGTGCACAGATGTTTGCTGCATTATTTTAAAAAACAAAGAAAATATCTTCTAAGTCTATTAATAGGAAACAGATTACTAAACTAAATAGGAAACTAACAACAATATTACTTCCATTTATTTGGCATATCATGCAGCTATTACCATGTCATTTAGTTCAATTCAGTTCAGTCACTCAGTCGTGTTAGACTCTTTGTGACCCCATGAACCACAGCACACCAGGCCTCCCTGTCCATCACCAACTGTCAGAGTCTACCCAAACCCATGTCCGTTGAATCTGTGATGCCATCCAACCATCTCATCCTCTGTCATCCCCTTCTCCTCCTGCCTCAATCCCTCCCAGCATCAGGGTCTTTTCAAATGAGTCAGTTCTTCACATCAGGTAGCCAAAGTATTGGAGTTTCGGCTTCAACATCAGTCCTAACAATGAACACTGCCGGAGTCCAGCCCCGGTGGATCCAGGGTAATTTGAAAGGGAGATGGAGTCGGCGTCCTAAGAAAAACTTATTTAATTACAGATATAGAGAGAGATTGGAAAATTAGCGGAGAAAAGAAGGCTGAATAACTTGGCTTACATGGAATACCAATCACCACCTACGTAGGCCACAGGCATCTTTCCATTCTCCCAAAGGAGAGGAGGCACTGAGGCCTCCCTGGTCCGATCTTAGAAACCCAGGCATAATTAGCAGGCTTGGTGAAACCCCATGCCCCAGACGGGAATTCAGCCAGAAAAACGGAGAACAAGAAAGAAACGACACGGGGGAATCAGTCTTTCCAGAAACTGATCCCTTTTCTTTATTTTCAGGTTTGCTTATATACCTTTTGTTACACACAGGGACAAATGGAAATTTTTAAAGTCACGTGGGGGTCAGCAGTCCTGACCTTTATCAAGATCAGGTGCTTCATATAAATGTATAAAAAAAGGTCTTAGGGGTTTTACATCATCTTCTGGCCATGATGCCTGCTGACATTTTATGACCCTTTCTTTCTGATAACCAAAAAACTTACATTTTTCAAGGGTGTTTTTTCTTAAACCAGGCACCACCCTCCAAATAAAGTTGCATTCCTATAGGGTGAGGGTGTAGTGAGTTACAATCAAGAAAGGAATTTATTTAACCTGAGGTTAACATGATTAATCTTAAAGGTTAATACTTATTTCTCCTATATGCTAGTTATATTCATTATAAGGGCAGGGAATATGGAGTTTTAGCAGCAAACATCAGCCCAACAAATGAAAACCTTTCACCAATATTCCCCTTAAGATCTATTTAGTCTTAAGATAGTGATAAAGTTACATTTTTACATAGCAAGAACACAGTGATTTATAACAAAGTACAGTGATCTATAACAAAAGAGAAAATTCATTAACTCAAAAAGTCTAGTATTGCTAACATCAAAAACTACTATATTTCCTTTTCTATATTCCAAATACATTGATTAATATATTCTCAGGTGCCTAAGGACGTGGAGGCCTGGTGGCAATCATTGACTCTACAATGAGAAAAGCCCTATGCTAATTAAGATTTTCAAAATACTCCAAACTCTCTGTGCTGTTTATGGTTGAGAGGTAGTAAACAATCATGTGCTTGGCTGCTACTGCTGCTGCTAAGTCACTTCAGTCGTGTCCGACTCTGTGTGACCCCATAGACGGCAGCCCACCAGGCTCCCCCGTCTCTGGGATTCTCCAGGCAAGAACACTAGAGTGGGCTGCCATTTCCTTCTCCAATGCAGGAAAGTGAAAAGTGAGAGTGAAGTCGTTCAGTCGTGTCAGACTCTGTGCTTGGCAGAAGTATGGATAAGCCTGTCACACAAGCTGGTCTGCAGAGAGGTTTGACCTGTCACACCCTTGTCACACCCAGGGCAGGGAATTAGCAGCAATTATTGGCACAACAAATGAAAAACCCTTCACCAATATAATTCTTAACCAACCCACTATAATAATAAATTCTAACTTCCCAAAACAATCTGTCTTTAGTAAGTCTAAAACATCTCGTGCCTCTCACAGTTGGGAGGCTGTAAACAATCACATGTGGCCGGACGAACCTGTACAGGCAGGCTAGATAACCTTCAGAGGAGTTCGTAAGTTGAAACACTCTTGTCACACCCAGGAATTTTTATTGACTTGGAGCTGTAAGCTAACTCCTTCTCCGAGAGAGGTAATGGGGGTCAGCCCTCTGTAAAATCAGAGGTACAGGTGAGAACATAAAACAGTAAAGTAGGTAGATTCTGGTTTTGGGAGTAGATGCTCAGGAACAGGGGGTTTCCTGAGGCTCGATCCCACCTTTGCGTATGCCGAAGCCTCCTTCCTCATGACCTTTGCCATGGGCGGAGTTGGGCAGAACACCCAAGACTGATCTCCTTTAGGATGGGCTGGCTGGATCTCCTTGCAGTCCAAGGGACTCTCAAGAGTCTTCTCCAACACCGCAGTTCAAAAGCATCAATTCTGCGGTGCTCAGCTTTCTTTATAGTTCAACTCACATCTATACATGACTATTGGAAAAACCATAGCCTTGATTGGATGGACCTTTGTTGGCAAAGTAATGTCTCTGCTTTTGAATATGCTGTCTGCTGCTGCTGCTGCTGCTGCTGCTAAGTCGCTTCAGTTGTGTCCGACTCTATGCGACCCCATAGATGGCAGCCCACAGGCTCCCCCGTCCCTGGGATTCTCCAGGCAAGAATACTGGATTGGGTTGCCATTTCCTTCTCCAATGCATGAAAGTGAAAAGTGAAAGTGAAGTCTCTCAGTCGTGTCCGACTCTTAGCAACCCGATGGACTGCAGCCTACCACGCTTCTCCAGCCATGGAATTTTCCAGGCAAGAGCACTGGAGTGGGGTGCCATAGCCTTCTCTAGATGGGTCATAACTTTCCTTCCAAGGAGTAAGTATCTTTTAATTTCATGGCTGCAGTCACCATCTGCAGTGATTTTGGAGCCCAAAAAATAAAGTCTGACACTGTTTCCATGGTTTCCCCATCTATTTCCCATGAAGTGATGGGACTGGATGCTATGATTTTAGTTTTCTGAATGTTGAGCTTTAAGCTAACTTTTTCACTCTCCTCTTTCACTTTTATCAAGAGGCTCTTTAGTTCCTCTTCAGTTTCTGCCATAAGGGTGATATCATCTGCATATCTGAGGTTATTGATATTTCTCCCAGCAATCTTGATTCCAGCTTGTGCTTCTTCCAGTCCAGCGTTTCTCATGATGTACTCTGCATAGAAGTTAAATAAGCAGGATGACAATATACAGCCTTGACATACTCCTTTTCTTATTTGGGACCAGTCTGTTGTTCCATGTCCAGTTCTAACTGTTGCTTCTTGACTTGCATACAGATTTCTCAAGAGGCAGGTCAGGTGGTCTGGTATCCCCATCTCTTTCAGAATTGTCCACAGTTTATTGTGATCCACACAGTCAAAGGCTTTGGCATAGTCAATAAAGCAGAAATAGATGTTTTTCTGGAACTCTTTTGCTTTTCCGATGTTCCAGCAGATGTTGGCAATTTGATCTCTGGTTCCTCTGCCTTTTCTAAAACCAGCTTGAACATCAGGAAGTTCACGGTTCACGTATTGCTGCAGCCTGGCTTGGAGAATTTTGAACATTACTTTACTAGTGTGTGAGATGCATGCAATTGAGTGGTAGTTTGAGCATTCCTTGGCATTGCCTTTCTTGGGATTGGAATGAAAACTGACCTTTTCCAGTCCTTTGGCCCCTTCTGAGTTTTCCAAATTTGCTGACATATTGAGTGCAGCACTTTAACAGCATCATCTTTTAGGATTTGAAACAGCTCAACTGGAATTCCATCACCTCCACTAGCTTTGTTTGTAGTGATGCTTCCTAAGGCCCACTTGACTTCACATTCCAGGATGTCTGGCTCTAGGTGAGTGTGAGTGGTCACAGCATCGTGATTATCTGAGTCGTGAAGACCATGCCATTGACGTGAAGCAAATGTAGAAGATTTATGTGTTGACATGGAAAGATCTTCAAGATAAACTGGCATTTGTGGAAAGTTTGATTAGGATATAGAACAAGAGCTATAGAATAATATGTGTATCTTACTGTGTAAAAGTAAACAGAGAGAGAGAGAGAGAGAGAGAGAGCCCAAACATTTCCTGAAAGAATACACAAAAGATAATTGATTGTAGTTAAGAATCTAGATGACAGAGACCAGCACCATTCTCCACTCACTGTTGGAATTTTTGTTCTTTGTATTGTTTTATCATAATTAAGAAGTTAAGAACAGAAGAAGAAATAAGTTATAGAATTACAATGGTAGAAGTGGCATTAGTGGCCATTAGCACAGAAAGAAGTGATAAGTTGCTCAAGGGAACATAGCTGTTTACAGTAGAACTTCAACCTGGGCTGGGTCCTTGGAATCCTAGTTTGGATCCCTAACCAAGTTTCTCTAACAATATATACATAGTAGCTGGCTTCTCAAGTGGCACAAATGGTAAAGAACCTGCCTGCCAATGCACAAGATGTAAGAGACACCTGTTCCATCCCTGAGTCAGGAAGATCCCCTGGAGGAGGGGACAGCAACCCACTCCAGTATTCTTGCCTAGAGAATCCCCATGGACAGAGGAGACTGGGGGGCTACAGGCCAGAGGGTCACAGGGAGTCAGGCACAGCTGAAGCGACATAGCACACACACACATGCATACAAGGTGATATTTAAAACCCAGCTTATTGGGACTACCTGGTGGTCTAGTGGCTAAGACTCCTCGCTTGGTTGGATTCCAACCTGTTTACCCAGCTCCCAGATTATTCTTATTGATACTATCAATACTTCGATTCTACTCCTTAAGGCTATGAATATGCTGACAGAACTTGATTGAAAGTTTTGTTAACTGTAATGATAGGGCTTCCTTAACGACTCAGTGGTAAAGAATCCACCTGCAAAGCAGGAGACTTGGGGTTCAATCCCTGGGTCAGGAAGATCCCCTGGAAAAGGAAATGGCAACCCACTCCAGTATTCTTGCTGAGAAATCCCATGGACAGAGAAGCCTAACAGACTTCAGTCCATGGAGTCACAAAAGAGTTGGATACGACTTAGAGACTAAACAACAATTGTTATGATAACTTGTCAATTAGCTATTACCAGCGAATCGGTGGTACTATTCCTTTATATACTGACATCCCACTCAAAAATCATAATTTCCTTGCCCAGCTGTAGCATCTAGCTCTTTCACTACCACGCTCTCTTTCATCTGTAATTCCTGAGCCAGAATCTTCTTTCATAGCATTGCTTGCCAACATTCAAGCCCTGGCTCTCTGCAGAAAAATAAATCCTAAAAACACTTCAGATTCCAAATCCGATTCTGCCCGTCCATAGTTACTTCTCCTCTTTTAGAAGGTATTGCAAAAATCACAAAGTAAAAAGCTTAGTGCTAGAAGCTAATTACTGTACATCCGCCACTGTCTTACTATATTCAGCAACTTACACTTACAACTCAATTCATTTCTAATTGGGCTCCACAGAGCTCCTGGTGATAGCTATTTTAGTATCAAGACTTAAAATTCAACTCAACAGTTATGTTCATCATTAACATTATGAAAATGCCCGGCTCCAACTATACATCCTAACAAAGAGCCAGTGGGAGCCAAGGTTTCAGCTTCTCGAACCTACATTTTTTTGTTTTCCATCTTTGGGGCTAGGATCATGCTGTGTATATATCTTAGGTTTATTTCCATGAAGATACTTAAAAGATAAAAATATTCTAAATGGTTACATTTATGTTTTGCCTAGCATGCTGCTGCTGCTAAGTCACTTCAGTCGTGTCTGACTCTGTGCGACCCCATAGACGGCAGCCCATCAGGTTCCACCGTCCCTGGGATTATCCAGGCAAGAACTCTGGAGTGGGTTGCCATTTCCTTCTCCAATGCATGAAAGTGAAAAGTGAAAGTGAAGTCGCTCAGTCGTGTCTGACTCTGTGCGACCCCATGGACTGCAGCCTACCAGGCTCCTCCATCCATGAGATTTTCCAGGCAAGAGTGCTGGAGTGGGATGCCATTGCCTTCTCCATTGCCTAGCATATATATCTGTTATTCTAAAGAGAGATATAAATAATGAAATTTTCATGAAAGTTGCATAATTATCTAGTTTGTCTTATTGAGATGTAATTAACATACTATACACAATACATATGTACAGAGTAAAATTTTATACATTTTGTCATATCCATATCTGTGAAACCATCACCACAGTCAAAATAAGCATATTCATTACCCACAGCGAACTCAATGCACCTTTGTAATCTTACCATTACATGGTAGAATGTAATCTATCATTCTCCATTTCAGGCAGTCAGTGATCTGCTTTCTGTCTCTAACATTAGATCAGATGGCATTATTTAGAATTTATATAAATGGAATCACACATTGTGTACTCTTTTTTCATTTAGCTTAATTATTTTGGGATTCATCCATGTTGTTATGCATATAAATAGTAGTATAAGGCAATGGCACCCCACTCCAGCACTCTTGCCTGGAAAATCCCATGGACGGAGGAGCCTGGTAGGCTGCAGTCCAAGGGGTCGCTAAGAGTCGGATATGACTGAGCGACTTCACTTTCACTTTCATGCATTGGAGAAGGAAATGGCAGCCCACTCCAGTGTTCTTGCCTGGAGAATCCCAGGGACGGGGGAGCCTGGTGGGCTGCCGTCTATGGGGTCGCACAGAGTCGGACACGACTGAAGCGACTTAGGAGCAGCAGCAATAACACAAATAAATCTTCTTTGATAGTTAAGTATAAATCTGTGTATGGATGTATGCTTTTATTTCTCTTGAGTGGAATGAGTGAATTATGGCAGCCCTGTGTACAACTTTTTGTTATACATTTTACATCACCTCCAGCCACAACTGGTGAGTAGATGTATGAGTCCCAGTTACCCCACACTCTTGCCAACATTTGATATGACCAGTCTTTTTAATTTTAGCCATTCTAAATGGCATGCTGGGCTAATTCACTATAGTTTTCATTTGGCTTTCCCTAAGTACCAACAACTTTGATGATATTTTCATATGTTTATTAATTATCTGTATATCTTCTTTGGTAAAGTGTCTGCTGAAAGTTTGTACTCATATTTTTGTTGTTGTTGCCTCATTTGTTCTATCATTATTGAGTGTTGAATGTACTTTACATATTCTGGATAAAATTTCATTAGATCTACAATTTGCAAATGTCTTTTTCCAATCTATGGCTAGTCTTTTCATTCTCTTAACTGAGTTGCAAGAAAGCAAGCCTGGTTTAATTGAAAGAGAGAGAAGAGAGAAGACAAATTATCTGCATTATAGATCCCACAGCCATAGAATAATGAGGATATAAGGATATATTATGAGCAATTTTATGCAAACTAACTTGACTACTTAGATAAAATGGATAAATTTCTTAAAAACACAACTTGCCAAACTAAAACAAGAAAAAATAGAAAATCTTAATAACTGTATTAATGCTTTTACAGTTATACAATACTGTATAATAACTGTACAAATACTTTTACAGTTCAGAAAATATCCTCTTCCCAACTCATTTTATTAGATTAATGTAATCCTGATAAAAAACATTTGAGGATATTTTACATTTGAGGATATTTTTTAAAAATCCCTTATTAAACCAAAATTTGAAAAAGACACATATACTCCAATGTTCATTGCCACACTATTTACAATAGCTAGAACATGGAAGCAACCTAGATGTCCATGACAGATCAATGGATAAAGAAACTGCGGTACATATATATAATGGAATTTTACTCAGCCAAGAAGGGAATACATTTGAGTCAGTTCTAATAAAGTGGACGAACCTAGAGCTTATCGTACAAAGTGAAGTAAGTTAGAAAGAGAAACAAAAATTGCATATTGAAGCATATATATGGAATCTAGAAAGATGGTACTGATGAACTTATTTTCAGGGCAGCAATGGAGAAGCAGACATAGAGAACAGACCTATGGACACAGGGGAAGGGGAGAAGGGAGAGGATGAGACGTAGGAGAGAGTAACACGGAAACCTACAAAATGTCTGTAGAATAGATGGCCAGTGGAATTTGCTGTGCGACTCAGGGGACTCCAACAGGGGCTCTGTGACAATCTAGAAGGGTGGGATGGGGAGGGAGATGGGAGAGAAGGTTGGGAGGGAGGGGACATGGGTGTACCTATGGCTGATTCTTGTTGATGTGTGACAGAAACCCACAAAATTCTGTAAAGCAATTATCCTTCCATTAAAAAAGAAACAAAGTGGCAAAAATTAAAAAATCCCTCATTAATATAGGCACAAAAATACTGAACAATATAATGGCAAATGAAATCTAGCCATATACAAAAAGAATAATGTATCATGACCAAGTGAGACTTACCCTGCAAGTTTGGATGGAGATTATAGAGATTCTGCTAAAGAAGTCAGAAATATTCAGGAAAAATTAATTTTATTAATTAATTGGAAGAGTCAATATTATAAAGTTGCTAAGTCCAATTTCATCTAGTCAAAATTTCAGCCAATAAACAGAATGAAGGGAAAAATATGTTCACAGTAATAGGTGCAGAAAAAATACTCAACATAAATCAACACTCATTCGTATTAAAGAGTATCTTTCAGGAAAGAAAAGATGGAGGAATATTTTTTCAATTTGATAAAGAATATCTACAGAAATTCTTCATTAACATCACACTTAGTGATACAATGTTAACTGTTATTCTACAACTGAGAATAGGACATGTTGATCCATTTTCAGCATTTCTACTGAACATTGTCCTAGAGATTCTAGCCAGTACAATAAGTCAAGATAAAATATAAAAGGTATGAAGACTGAAAGTGAAAGTCACTCAGTCATGTCTGACTCTTTACAACCTCATGGACTATATAGTCCATGGAATTCTCTAGGCCAGAATACTAGAGTGGGTAGCCTTTCCCTTCTCCAGAGGATTCCCAACCCAGAGATCAAACCCAGGTATCCCACACTGCAGGCCGATTCTTTACCAGCTGAGCCACAAGGGAAGCCCAAGAATACTGGAGTGAGTAGTCTATCCCTTCTCCAAGTATAAGTAAAACTGTCTTTATAATAGACAATATGATTCCTTACAGGAGAACGCCATAGCTGCCCTACCCAAAACCTACTCTTAGCAAAGACACAAGATACGAGTGCAATATCCAAACATTAATTGCATTTATATAGCAGGAAAAATAACTGAAAAATGAAGATTAAAAAACAATACCACTTACAATAGCATTAAAAAATGTAATATATTTGGAATATATTTGACCAAAATGAGTGAGATCTCTATCCTGTGGAGTATAAAACATTACAGACATATGCTACAGAAGACAAATAAATTTTGGGAAAATTGATTTTATTCATGAGTAGGAAGATTCAATATTACGTAGTTGCCAAGTCTGCCCAGATTCATCTAGTCAAAATCTCAGCAGGCATGGCAAGACTAACATTTCTAAATGTTATCTAGAAATACAAAGGACTTTGAATAGACAAAATGATTTTGAAAATGAATAAGGATGGAATAATTATACAACCTGGTTTCAAGATTTACTGAAAAGCTACAGTAATCAAGTCAGTGTAGTATATGTGAAGAGAACACAGGTAGGTCAAAGAAGACAGACCAAAGATAGACTCATATATACACAACTAATTTATTTTTAACAACGCTTCCAAGGTATTTCCATAGGAAAATTACATTCTTTTTAACAAATATTACTGGAAAACCTAGATATCAACATAATACAGATTGATCCTTGACTTTTAGCTCACATAATAGGCAAAAATTCATTCAAGATGGACCACAGATCTAAGCACAAAGATAAAACTATAAAACTGCTAAAGAAAGATGATGGAAAACATCTCCATATCCTTAGTGTAAAGCAAGTTACCTAAGATGTACAAAGCATCAGTCATGAAAGAAAAACTTCATCCAAATTCAAAACATCTGTTCTTCAGAATACACTATTAAGATAATGATAGATAAGCCATAGATTGGGGGGAAAAACCATAATCATATATTAAACAAAAAATGGAATTCAGAATATGTAAAGAACTCCTATAATTTAATATTTTGAAAGTCAGACAAATTAAAGAGTGGGCAAAAGATTCAAGCAAGTGTTCCTCAAAGAAGATATATGACTGTCCCAGAATGACATGAAAAGATATTTAACATCATTAGTTATCAGAAAAATGCAAAGTGAAACCACAATGAGATATCACGTTACAGTCACTAGAATAATTAAAAAGATCAACAGTGCAAAATATTGGTGAGGATATGAAGCCACTGCAACCCTCCCAGGCTGCTTGCTGGTGGGAATGCAAAAGAGATGCAGCCCCTTTATAAAATAATTTCATTAATCATACGCTTGCCATATGACCTAGCGATTGGAGTTCTAGGTATGTACTCAAAAGAAACAAAAACATGTGTTCACTCAAAATAATGTTCATAGAAACTTTATTCATAATAGTCCCAAATTAGAAAAAATCCAAAACATCAATAAGTAAATGAATTTTAGAAGCATGGTAAATTCATGCAATAGATTGAGTAATAAAACAAAACCAAAATAACCCCCATGGCATCATGAATGAATCTCACAAACATTATGGCAAGTGAACAAAGCTAGACAAAAAAGAGGGGCTACATGATTTCAGTTACATGAAATTCTAGACCAGGCAAAACTAAGCTATGTTAGTAGAAATCAGAACCTTGTTTGAGGGGAGAAAGAGTAGAGGGTGGGGAGATTGAGCGCACAGAGGACTTTCCTAGGTGATAAAAATCTTGTTTGGGGTGGTGGCTATGCCAAGGTATTCATCTGTGAAAACTCATTTAACTGCGTACTGAGATCTGGCGCATTGCCTTATGTAAATCATATCTCAGACATATTTTTAAGGGTGCCAATCTATGGGTAGATAGAAGGGCTTTTTAAGCAGGAGGACAGCTTTTGTAAAGGCTCAGAAGGAAAAAAAAAAGTTCTGCAAAGTGGTTTATAAATTACTTGCTGGATGTTTAATGGCCAATTTTAATCCTCTCTACTCTGTGTGTTTTAATCCTTTCTAATCTGCCCCTGTGAATTATATACTGAACAGAGGCTCTCTGCAGGCTCACCATATACCTATATGGTGTGGGATAGCATAAATGTTTAGGAGATGGGCTGTGGAACCATGAAGCGTGGATTCAAATCCCAGCAACATCTCCCCTCTAGTTAAGTAGCTGTGAAAGTCTGCAAATATTTGATCTCTGTATATCTCTATTTTCATTTTTCTAAACTGGAGATGATGAGAGTACTTCCCTTCTAAGTTTGCAGGGATTACATGGGTTAATACATGCAAAATATTTAGTGCCCATCATATAAAAAATACTAATTAATACTGATGACAGAGGCTCTGCCTCTCTTACTCACCACCACTTCCTGATACTTAGTAGATTCGCAATTGATATTTACTAGTTGGCAATAAAAAGAAATGAGGTCTGATTGTTGGATCTAGAAAACAAACAAGTGACCAAGACTCTTCCCCAGCCCCTGGGCTAGAAAAGGATCTGTTTCTAGTTCTGGCAATTTGAATGCAGACGGAAGCTCCTCAACAACACCCCTAGTAGCACATTCACTGGAATCTTCCCTTTTGTGCAGCTACAGAAGTAGAGCTGGTTCATCCTAAGGTCCATGTGGAAAATAGAGGGACAAATAAGTTTAACCTCAGCAAATTTATCATGCTCACCCAACAACAATGAATAATACTTGGAAATTAAAACATGTTCCTGTTTTAGCCAAATCTCATTGGCTATGACAAAATTATTTTTATTCATTTATTCAAAATAATATAGCATAAATCACACACTCACTGTGGCCTCTACCTCTTCTGGCTTCCCTGGTGGTTCAAACAGTAAAGAATCTGCCTGCAACGCAGGAGATCCAGGTTCGGTCCCAGGGTCAGGAAGATCCCCTGGAGAAGGAAATGGTAACCCACTCCAGTATCCTTGTCTGGAAAATCCCATGGACAAAAGAGCCTGACAACCTACAGTCCATGGCGTCACAAAGAGTTGGACACAACTTGGCAACTAAACTACCACCAACACTACCCCTCTTCTTAGGTAATAGGGTTAATTGTAAACAGTATTTTCCAAGAAAATTCTCCATGTGTATAAGTTGCCCCATGGGCTCATCACAAGTCGTCTAACCATTGAGCTAACCAGCTTCTCAGAGCCTGATCCCAAGGGAACCAGTCTCCTGACTCAGAAACTGTCACAGTCTAAAATTCACTAACCTCTTCAAACCACCTGTCTGCAGGAATGGGAAACTCAGAGAGGGGAAGAGTCTTGTCCAAGGCCACACAGGTTATTGTTCATTCAACCAACAGAGATGTCAAGTAAACATCTCGTATGTTTACATAACCTTCACTCAACATGTCACATACATGCCGTAGTGTGACAACAACAGTAAGTCCCCTACTTATGGATGCATTCTGTTCCAAGAGTGTGTTCATAAGGGCAGCTTGTTCATAAGTCCAACAAAGTTAGCCTAGGTACCCAACTAACACAATCGGCTAACACTAACTAACTAGTTAGCTAATTGGCTAACACTATATAGTACAGTGAATTTCCCTGGTGGCTCAGATGGTAAAGCGTCTGCCTGCAATACGGGAGACCCAGGTTCGATCCTTGGTTTGGGAAGATCTCCTGGAGAAGGAAATGGCAACCCACTCCAGTATTCCTGCCTGGAGAATCCCAGGGACGGAGGAGCCTGGTAGGCTACAGTCCATGGGGTCACAAAGAGTCGGACACAACTGAGCGACTTCACTTCACTTCATATGGTATAGTACTGTAGTAGGTTTGTAATGCTTTCACACAAGTAATACATTAAAAAAACAAGCAATCGCAAAAAAATAAGAAAACATTTTTAATCTTACAGTACCGTACCTTGAAAAGTTCAGTAGCACAGTCCAACCTCTGGCTTATAGGGGCTGGCATCAAGTGAACAGGCAAGAAGTGTTACTGATTGGAGGCAGTGGGAGATAGGAGAGCTGAAGGATCGTCAGCAACAGAGATGGTGGACAAGCTGCAATTTCACTTGTGCCTGACGTTGATGGAACCTATGTTTGCATCTTTGAAAGTTCACAACTTAAACATCTGTGTGTAGAGGACTTAGCGTATATGCCTTGTATTGGACACACTCTGGAGTGCCAGCAAAACGAGAATTGGTCAGAGTCTAAGGTGCCAGCCTTCCTTCATGAGCTCCCTTCCTCCTTTTCACAGTGACTCAAAGGAAGAGAAGCAGAAAGGGTGTGTCTGTAAGAAGGGTGTGTCTGTAAGGAGGAGCTTGGAGTGGATTAAATTGAAGATAATTTGGTAAACTCCCTAAGTCATTTCTATGATAGGCTGCCTGGGCTTTACTAACCTTCATGCATCCCTGGATGGCTAATAGGATGTTCTGTCCTCCCATGGTGGGTGAGGGGCTCAGTTAATAGAATAGAATTTTATATCTAATAAATGGAATGAAACTTGCAAATCAGATGGATGGAATGGAAGGGGATGGGCTGAGCTGGAATGGGATAGGATGGACTTGGGGAGCAGAACAAGGGACTCCATTACCCTGAATTGAATGAAATCAGGTAGAATCCCATCCGTGGGGAGTGAGCAGGAAGCTGTGTTCATCCATCCGCACTCTCACGTCTCCCTTTGCGGCAAGAACCACCAGGAGGCCAGCAGACGTCTGTGGCGAGAGATGGCTTCACACACCGTGCTGGCCTCTCAGCCTGAAGTAACAGCTCGTGAGGTCCACTAGTCCCAGCCAGAGAGCTGGACTAAGTCCTAGACCTCTAATGTGTCCAAACCACAGATGAGGACACTAGATACAGGGAAGGAGCAACATGCTTTGCTGGGTCTCCATGGTGATACACGGGCTAGTCTGTTGGTGGTCCAGTGGTTAAGAATCCACCATCCAATGCAGGAGATGTGGGTTCAATCCCTGGCCGGGGAACTTAGGTCCCACATGTCCCCAGCACAGTATTCTTTACTTGAAGGAAACAAACCAGCCAATTCTCCATATCCTGAAGAGAGAGAGTGTGGGGGAATGGGCTTAGGATGGAGTCTGGGACCTGGTCCAATTTCATCTGGAACCAAGCCCGAGGACAGCACCACTGCTTGATTCTGTGCCAGGATCTCTGTAAACCTGAAAGCTACGGCTGTGGTTCATCATTATCTCAGCGAGCAACACCCTCACTTCAAAGTTTGCAGGCTCTTTTTGCTGCTCCTTTGATGATGAGCACAGCTCCATGCAAGGAAATCACTTCCATCTACACGGAGGCAG
The DNA here is from genome assembly GCA_006408695.1 of Aepyceros melampus. Lineage (NCBI taxonomy): Eukaryota > Metazoa > Chordata > Mammalia > Artiodactyla > Bovidae > Aepyceros > Aepyceros melampus. The sequence goes on from SJXQ01010572.1 coordinate 272,071, forward strand.
AAGGGCAGCCCGCCAGGGCACAGCGATTGGAGTCAAGGCAACTTCAGACAGAAGACCACTTTGCTTCTGCTGCAGTTCCTCATGTCAGAATACTAAGGGGAGTGAGCAAGTACTAAGAGCAAAATGTGTGGCAGGCACAAGCTTTCACCACCCTTCTTTCAACCTCTGTGTTCACGGGCCAGCTGTGAACTCATGGCCTGATCTACCTGTCTTGTTTTGGGTTCAGTATCTTCTCCATAAATCTCAATAAATCCTGTGCCTACCCTGTTCTTCCTAACTTTCCTGACTGCTAAGCCCCAGATCATAATATACAAGGAATACATGTTAATGTCCATATGTCACTTCTTCACATAGCAAAAGAAAGTCAGTCCCTGGGGTGCCGTAGCATCACATGCTAGAAAGCTCTACAATGGGAGAGGATGACTCTGCTAATGGTTTGACTTTATGTTGGTGGTTTTCTCTGGGAACAAAATAGGGCAGCAAATTGGAGGACTGGGCTTCTATTCACAACTGCATATTGACAACTTAGGGGCTGTCAAAGCCACTCTCTGTAACCTGTTTCATTCTACGCCATCATTCAGTCATTGGACAAAGCTGCTGAACAACTGCCTTCATGTAACAGAACTGTCCTGGCCGCAGGGGAGTGAGGTGATACGGACATCCAGCACCCAGAATGGCACATGGGAGCTATTCCTCACACGGCAGAGCCGTTTATGACTGTTACATGCACTACTATTATTATCGGCTCTGCTCGTGGCCTTCCTTCTCCTTAGGCCAAGGGTTATTCTCATCTGAGGCTGACGACAGTGACCTTTTCAACACTGAACATTATGTTAGGTGGGCTTCCCAGCTGGTGCTAGTGGTAAAGAACCCACCTGACAATGTAGGAGACATGACGAGACATGGGTTCCATCCCTGGGTCAGGAAGATCCCCTGGAGGAGGGAATGGCAATTCACTCCAGTATTCTTGCCTGGGGAATCCCAGGGATAGAGGAGTCTAGTGGGCTACAGTCCACAGGGTTGTAAAGAGTCGGACACGACTGAAGTGACTTAGCATGCACACAAGCATTATGTTTTAACAGACCCTGATGCTGGGAAAGATTGAAGGTGGGAGAAGAAGGGGACAGAGGATGAGATGGTTGGATGGCATCACCGACTCAATGGACATGAGTTTGAGTAAACTCTGGGAGTTGGTGACGGACAGGGAGGCCTGGCGTGCTGTGGTTCATGGGGTCACTATGAGTTGGACATGATTGAGTGACTGAACTGAACTGAAACATTATGTTAGGTGAGATACTTCCTTCTAGACTCAGTGAATCATGGTTTTCAGGTCTTCTAGAGAGTCAAGGAAAAACTGTTTATTTGGAGCATGACTGCAGTCCATCAGAATCAAGCTAAGGAGATCTTTTTTACACATATCTAGGCCTTTCTAATGCTGGGCTGGAAGAAGCACAAGCTGGAATCAAGATTGCTGGGAGAAATATCAATAACCTCAGATATGCAGATGACACCACCCTTATGGCAGAAAGTGAAGAGGAACTAAAAAGCCTCTTGATGAAAGTTAAAGAGGAGAGTGAAAAAGTTGCATTAAACTCAACATTCAGAAAACTAAGATCATGGCATCTGGTCCCATCACTTCATGGGAATAGATGGGGAAACAGTGGAAACAGTGGCTGATTTTATTTTGGGGGGCTCCAAAATCACTGCAGATGGTGATTGCAGCCATGAAATTAAAAGACACTTACTCCTTGGAAGGAAAGTTATGACCAACCTAGACAGCATATTCAAAAGCAGAGACATTACTTTGTCAACAAAGGTCCATCTAGTCAAGGCTATGATTTTTCCAGTAGTCATGTATGGATGTGAGAGTTGGACTGTGAAGAAGGATGAGCACCGAAGAATTGATGCTTTTGAACTGTGGTATTGGAGAAGACTCTTGAGAGTCCCTTGGACTTCAGGGAGATCCAGTCAGTCCATCCTAAGGGAGATCAGTTCTGGGTGGTCATTGGAAGAAATGATGCTAAAGCTGAAACTCCAATACTTTGGTCACCTCATGTGAAGAGTTGACTCATTGGAAAAGACTCTGATGCTGGGAGGGATTGGGGGCAGGAGGAGAAGGGGATGATAGAGGACGAGATGGCTGGATGGCATCACTGACTCGATGGACATGAGTTTGAGTAAACTCCGGGAGTTGGTGATGGACAGGGAGGCCTGGCATGCTGTGATTCATGGGGTTGCAAAGAGTGGGACACAACTGAGCAACTGAACTGAACTGAACTGAGGCCTTTCTTCCCTGGGATTTGCTAAGTCTCCTCAGGTTCATAAATTATCTTTTCTATTGACTCCCTGACAGTTGACTCCAGTAAACTGAGAAGCAACAACATCTTGGAAAATGGAGTCTTTGTTGTCAAAGTAAATCAGGTCAAGAAAGGGCAAAAAGCAAAAGAAGCCTGAAAGTAATGGGAAAGCATGAATGCCTTTTGTCATCTTTGCCAGTCATCACCAGTCCAGTGTCCGCCTCCCACGCATTAAACTTTTCTTCCAGATGACACAAAGACTCCACCTGGCTATCCTCAGTCTCTGTCAGCAGCTTTCATGGAGGTTTCTAGCTCCTGCTGATGCACACCAGAGCTCAAAAGTCCTATCCACCTTGGCAAAGCCACAAAATGACTGGGCAATGTCAACAAGTCAGCCTTCAGGTGAGGCCCGGCCTGTGGTCCCACCTGCTGCTTTCCTGCTTAATAGAGTGGGTCCTGAGCGATGGTGGGAAGTAAAACACAGCTGCAAGTGATCTACCTTCTTCTAGCAAAGTAGACCCTGTGGGTATCCTCTCAAACTTTGGGGAAATTAAAGAAAAATGGCTACAGGTCTTTTGATAATCCCGCCATCAGAGATGGGGTCTGAGTCCTCTCCCATTAAATCTGGGCAAGTTTGTGACTTCAGTTCAGTTCAGTCGCTCAGTCGTGTCTGACTCTTTGTGACCCCATGAATCGCAGTACGCCAGGCCTCTCTGTACATCATCAACTCTCAGAGTTCACCCAAACTCACGTCCATTGAGTCAGTGATGCCATCCAGCCATCTCATCCTCGGTCGTCCCCTTCTCCTCCTGCCCCCAATTCCTCCCAGCATCAGAGTCTTTTCCAATGAGTCAACTCTTCACATGAGGTGGCCAAAGTATTTGTGACTTCCTTGTAACCAATAGAATGGGACAAGGCTTGGAGAATTCTGAGGCTCAGTCAGCAGAGGTGACACTGCCTTGCTCACTGGGACGCTCACTCTTGGACCCCTGGGGTTTCATAGAAGATGTGCAGCTCCCCTGAGGTTGCCATAGTGTTAGCAAGTTCGGGCCACTTGGAGGAGCCACACATGGGTTTTCCGGTCCACAGCACCAGCTGAGGTCCAAGCCGGTAGCTGCCATCAACTGCCAGATGTGGAGGTAAAGATGCCTTCTTACTAATCCAGTCCCAGACATAAACTCACCCTAGCCATTTAGGGGTGAGACAAGGCATTCCTACAGTGCCTTGTCTGGAATTTCTGATCCACGGACTCCATGGGCTTAATATTAATAAAATGGTCGTTTTCAGCTACATTTGCATTAATTTGTTAGCAGCAAGAGTAACCCCTTATTTACAAAATAAAAACAGACTAACAGATTTTGAAAACAAACCTGTGATTACCAAATGGAACATGTGATGGGGGGCGGGGAGGGGAATAGGAGGCAGGGTTCATGCTAAGCCACTTCAGTCGTGTCCAACTCTGTGTGACCCCATGGACCATAGCCCGCCAGGCTCCTCTGTCCATGGGATTCACCAGGCAAGAATACTGGAGTGGGTTGCCATGTCTTGCTCCAGGGGCTCTTCCCAACCCAGGAATCAAACCTGCATCTCTCTGTCTCCTGCATTGACGTGCAAGTTCTTTACCTCTAGTGTCATCTGAGAAGCCCAAATTAGGATCTTGGGATTCACATACACACTGTACCTTACACGAAATAGATAGCCAACAAGGACATACTGTACAGCGCAGGGAACTCTACTCAATATTCTGTAAGAACCTGTATGGGTAAGAATCTTAAAGAGTGAATATATGTCAAATTGAATCTCTTTACTGTACACCTGAAACTAACACAACATTGTAAATCAATTATATCCAATATTTTCTATAAAGAGCACCTAGAACAGTGTATATGGGGCATAAAGTCATACAGGCCTGCATATGAGTTCTAGCTCTACCCCACAACACTGAGTTCGTGAGTACTCAGCCTCGCTGGGCCTGTTTTTGGTCTGTAAAGTACTGACGATAAAACTCCCAATAGCATTTTCGTGAGGAATTAGTGAAAGCGTATGGAAATTGTATTCGTCCCACGGGTGTAGGTACCCATTTCCCTCGGCTACCCTTCCTTCCTCTCAGATATGATAAGGGAACCATTCATCAACCATTGCTGTCAAAGGTGCTAATGAAACTAATGCATTATCTTTCATCTGAAACCTAATTCATTATATAAATAAGCAGCTGAAAGCCATGTTTGCTCAGAAGAGAACTAAAAAGAGAAAGGGTTTCCCTTTTCCTGGCTGATTGACAGGTGGGACTTTCAATCAATACTGAGATTTGCACCATGATTCTAATTAGAAGCCTGCTGAAAGCCAGTTTCATATGGACTCTACCAGACTGCAGTGCTTCTCAAAGTTCAGTGAACACGGGAATCAACTGGGGTCTAGTTAAAATGCTGATTTCAGTTCAGTGGCTCCTGTGTGGAGCCTGAGATCCTGTCTTCCTAACGACACCCCAGGTGCTGACTTACCTACAAGGCTTTGAGAGCAATGTTCTAAATGACTGTCTGAAAGGCTAGTATCGATTATTCCATACATGACTCCACCCTCTCCCATTCTGCAATAATTCATTCTCAATGTCACTCCAACTAGCTTGACTTGAGGTTGCCAAATCCAGAACCTGCCTTCTTATAAGAGCAGCTCACCTGGCCTCAGGGTGTCTGAGAGTCATGGCTATCTTCACCCAGCCTTTGTGAGGGTCCTGAAAGTGAAAAGTGAAAGTGAAGTCATTCAGTCATGTCCCACTTTTTGCAACCCCATGGACTCTAGCCTACCAGGCTCCTCCATCCATGGGATTTTCCAGGCAAGAATACTGGAGTGGGTTGCCATTTCCTTCTCCAGAGGATCTTCCCAGCCCAGGGATTGAACCCGGGTCTCCTGCATTGCAGGCGGACGCTTTACCATCTGAGCCACCAGGGAAGCCCTACAACACCCTAATGTTTTCTCTCCAATTTCTCATGCAGTCTTTACAAAAAGCTGGTGATGTCGGATGATTCCACCCTTTCTTGGCTGTGAGAGAGTGAAGGAGAGACCATGGCACAGGACTGGAGTCCAGGTATTCTAACTTCAGGGGTAGTGGGTCTCCCCCTCGGCTATGGCACACTAAGGTAGTGACACCACGGATGGGCAACTGTCTAACAGACCACAGCTCACTCAAGTTTACCAGGCTCTGGGTTGGCAGCTACTGGGAAGATATATGTAAGAAAATACAAGAGATTTGTCCCTGCTCTCTTATGTAGCTTAGTGATGTGGGGCAAGAAGAGAAGCATGTATTGAGCATTTACTATGCCCTGAGTGCTTTTCTATGAACTTTTCCTGCATTATACATTGTTATACTCCTAAGACATCCCAAGGGAGAGGCTATTAACCTTGCTTTGGACACGAAGAAATGGAGCCTAAAAGGAGTAAGTGAATTTGCTCAAGCTCGTGAAGGAAGAAGTGATGGAACAGGCTGCAAGGTGGGTGCGTCTGGTTGTAAAGTTGCCCTTTTAGGACCTCTTATTTCCAAGTATAACGTTTTATTGAATAAGTCCTATAATCAGTGAATTTGTGAAGATTTGATGGAATAGTTGATTTATTGACAGATTAATTGACAGAGCTGGTAGGGGGGCTGTCAATATATCTTTTGACCAAGTCAGCCCAGTTTCCTAGCTGACTTCCATGGGTTCAAATTGCTTATCGTTGATGGGGCTCAGAGCTCTGGTAAGATGATCTCCCTTTTGGGGTTGGTTCCTAAATCCAGGGAGTCTGTATATTAAAACTTTCTTCAGATTTGAGTCTTGGTATATTCCAACCGGGACTAAGATTCTCAGCCCAGCAAAAGGGAGGGAGAACAACTTTAGCCCAGGATTAAATAGAAAACCAGATTGGATTCATCAAAGTTATATACAAGATGGCAGCTTGCTGTGGGACCTTCAACAGCAAGGAGCAATTGTGTAGCAGGTGGCCTTATTTATGCCAAGGTTGCCTGTGGATCTTTCCTTGGCTCACTGTCTTCAGTTTCAAGCGAGAGAGTCAAGCAAGCTTAAGATGAGAAGAGTTGGTTATAAGGAATCGGGAGGGCAATGAGGGGAAACAGAGCTGAGCCACACAGGAACCAGAAAATCAGTGAGCTTCTAGCCTCTTGATCCATCCAAACTGCTGCTCTCTGGAGACACGTGGCCTCTGTACTGCTAGAAATTGATTGCATTCTTTTTTATTCGTTTTCTCCTGGACCATCTTCTCTGCTAGGCTCTTCCGTCATGAAATCTCATAATACCAGTTTGCATGGACCACTGCGTTGCCATGGTGCTGACTGTTTGCAACTTGACCTTCCAGCTCCCCTGCCCATGGCCATCCGACAACCTCTGGATCTCTTGGTTTAAGTCCTGAAAACAGAATCTGATATTCATTCAGGGCCGGTTGTGCCTGAAAATTGAAGTCACTTGAACAATCATCATTCTGTTCTTTCTGGACTCAAGAGTGGCAGAAGGGTTTGAGGAAGCACTTCCAAAAAAAAAAAAAAAGAGAGAGAGAGAGAGAGAGAATGACTTTAACAGACTCCCCAAATATATTTACTACATTCCTGAGAGGAAGGGTTAGAAATAGCCTCAATAGAATCTAGCCTAAAACTTCAAACAAGCATAAACAGAACAGAAAAATAAGGTTCTAGTGCCCCCTCAAGTGTTTCTATTTTATGATTTTTTTTCCCCCTTGTGCAAAACCACCTTTCGTGTGAAATATAGGTCTCACTCACAACTCGCACACCCAAGCCTGGGTTTGAATGCCAGTTGGGTTGTCCCATAAGCCCCCATTCATCAGTAAAATGATGACCTCTCCCCTGACCTTCTAGAATGGTGAGAACTTGCTATGTGCCAGGCACTGTGCCCAGCACTGCAGACTCCATCTGTGCATGAAAAGCCAGTCTCATGTCAGGGGAGCCAGAGCAGTTCAGATAACTATTTGACCACAGAGCTTTCAAAGTATGGTCAGATGATTCCCCATTTGTGGTGCCGCAATGGGATTCCAATATTAGGGTGCAAGGGAATCTCCTGGGGGCTTCTTTAAATGCAGGGTCCTAGCCTCACCCCAGGTATACTGAGCATAAGTTCTGGGGTTGAAATCCATGAATCTGTGTTCTAAAGAAGCCCCCAAGAAATCTCAGAGTGCAGGGTTTGAGAACCACTGTTCTATCTCATAGGAGCCATGGTTGAGGCTCATGGATTCATGAGTCATGGATTCAAGAGGCTCCCTGCATAAAGGAGCTAGAGATGGCATCCCTGATGTATCATTCAGTTGAGTCCCAAATGTGTCTGCCAGGAAGAGAACTCTAGCTAGAGGAAAAGCAGAAGCCCAGAATCATGAAAATCATGGTGGTCTCTGGAGAGGGGTGTGAGGGAAGCAGAGAATAGATGTTCCATCTAAATGGAACATCAAAGGGTAGTAGTATATTAGACAAGAGGCAGACTAGAAAGCAAACTATGCAAGACTTAAAAATAAAAGTTTCCAGGGGTCTCTTAAAACAGTTTCTCTGTATTTTCCTTTAATACTGTAGGGGAGGAGCAATAATTTTCCCTCTACCCTTCTAGATCCTTGGCTGAAACTCCCCTATAATTAAAGACAGATTAACAAGAGAAGAAGAAAGAGACATTTAATAACATGTATAGCTCCTGTACTCATGGGAGAACCCAGGAAAACGGATTAACTCTTGAAATGGTCCAAACCACCACCCTAAGTACCATCTCCAGCTAAAGACAAGAGACAGATTAAATGCATTCCTTCTCCATTGATACATTTCTAGAGATTCAGTCATTCTTATTTTCTGGGTACCAAGAGGAAGATACCCTTACAAATGGAGATTTCACTTGTAAATGTTTCTTGTTGCTCTTGTTTAGTCACTAAGCCCTATCTGACTTTTGTGACCCCCCTGGACTGTAGCCCTCCAGGCTCCTCTGCCTGTGGGGTTTCCCAGGCAAGATTACCAGAGTGGGTTGCTACTTCCTTCTCCAGGGCATCTTCCCAGCCCGGGGATCCAACTCACGTCCCCTGCACTGGCAGGCAGATTCTTTACCATCTGAGCCACCACTGACAGGAAGGACACATGAAATATGTCCTGAGATCTGGCTGTTTAAGGGAAGAGGAATCCCTTCCTCAACTTCTCTGGAAAGCCTAAGTAGACTGAGACAGCTTTGGCCCGAGTCATTGTTCCTAGAGGGGCCTTGTCTCCGTGACAGACAAGAGAGGCTGAGATTCTCCGACAACTTCCTCCTCATACAGGAATACCAATGACCTTGAGACAGACTTCCCTACTGCCTGCTGCCCTCCCGGAACCAGGCAATTTTTCATTTTAAAGTCTTCCAAATATCCAGTTAGGTTAAGGGCAAAAATGCATACCCAGAAATGTTCTTGCTTTCTTTTTTTTTCTTCTTTTCATGTCAATAGGGACCATTTGCTTTTAAAATAGTCACCTTAGGTACGATTGATAGGAAATCATGCTTGTCATTTCTAGCTCCATAGGAAACATCATTCAGTCAAACTTAACTAAGCCTTTTATTTCTCATATTTGCTCCTCCATGAACGAGGGCCTGTCAGCTGCTGTTCTAGAAACAGCAGAGAGCTTGAGTACCCTGTGGTATTTTTCATAGAGCAATTCCCCCAGCCTAACAGATCAAATTTCCGGGTCCCTTTGTTCTTTCTTCATAAAAATATACCCCTCCCAGAGCTGCATGTCCAACTCTATTTAGGTGCCAGTTAGAGCAAAGAGTAAGGACATAATTTTTGCCTTTCCCCCTCCTCATCAACTCTAGTCACCACCTCCGCCTGGCAACTCTGCAGGAACCCTGGGCTTTCTAAGAGAATCAAATAATCCTCTGAAGTTCCAACATTCTCTTTCTCATCCTTCCAGCATACAAGATTTTCAGGAGCCTGCTTTAGGAACAGCAGAGATTTTCATGCAGAAAGTCTGAGAATGTACCTGACCATAAGCAAGCTTGAGCCTGCCAGGGCTCACAGGAAAGACAAGGACTTTGGCATCAGAATGTCCAAGATTTGAATTCTAACTCTCCCAGATACTAGTATGAATTTCCTTATAAAGCCTCAATTTTATCACATTAATATGGAAATGATATTAACATCTGAAAGATATAACATAACAGACACTTTTACTTTAGAGACTGGAAGAACTTAATAATCACTTTCTCAGGGTGCCTTTCAGGAAGGGATGACCAGGAAACAAAGTTCTGGGCAGCGGGATATAAGCAGAAGTCTGAGGGCAGGTTTTGGAAATGTTTCTGTTTTCCTAATAAAAAAGGATAGATGAGGTTCTTTCCCTCTTTCTTCTACTTCTTGCCTTGAACAAAGATGTGATGTCTGGAGTTGCAGGAGCCACCTTGTGACCAAGAGAATGAATGTCAGAGTCATCAGCCCCAACAGCATCAAGGTATTGAATCAATGCTGAAGCCATCGATTTCTCATGATATGTAAAATTGTGTCTCTTCAATTTAAGCCACTGCAAGTGAGTTCTGTTTCTTGTCACCAAATGCATTATTGATAGGAGTAAATGACGTATTGAAAGCAGTTATAATAGTCATTGTGTTGTTTTTAACTCAGCTGTGTCTGACTCTCTGTGACCCCATGGTCTGTAACTCACCAGTCTCCTCTGTCCATGGGATTCTCCAAGCAAAAATACTGGCATGGCCTGCCATTTCCTTCTCCAAATAGTCACTGGTATTTGATAAATATTATTTCCATTCTCACTCACCATGTCTTTTCTTGAAAATGGAAAACCCTCATCTATATCATTGTGTTCATTTTTAGGGTGGAATTGGGGTGTTGGAATATGGATGCAGAGTGGCTTTTAAGACCTTGCAATCTGTTTCTTCCTTCCATAGCCGCTTGCAGGCTCCTGTAAGAATCCCAGTTAATGCCAGTTAAGCCAGCTAGTTATCCCCTACATGAGTCGTGTCTGTCCTGCCCCTCGCTTTCCACTCTCCATTCCTGCTTTCCCTCACTCTCTTCCCTGTCCCTTCCTTCAGCCTGCCTGAATCTTCTCCACCCTTCAGTTCCCAGCTGCAGCTCATCATCTCCCTGAGATACCATTTCTGATATGGTCAGCCACAGCCAGCAGGAAGAAGAGTCGTGATAGAGATGTGGTTGCCCCATTTGGCCATGGCAGTGATCCAACAGGAAATCATGGCTCTCGGAAAAGAGGGATCCATGTCAATTACAAAAGACAGAGCTCTATCGCACGGTTGCAAAGCAGCCATCACGGCTTGACTTTGGCTTCTGTAGTTATGAAAATAAAAGAGCTGGAGTGCTGAAGGCAACCAGCAGTTGCCCTCGAGGTAGCAAGAAGAGGCATCCAGAGAACGCAGGAGAGAAAGACAGGAGGCACAACACAGGCAGAAGCCCAAGGGCTCTGCAAGGTCCTTGGACAAAGAAAAGGGGAGCTGAATTGCCAAGGCTTTGGAAGGCTTCGTCCCCTCCTGCGACAACCCCTCATACAGAAGGGGTGTGGGTTACTGGGTGGTCATCCAGAAGACAGTGAAAGGTGACAAAATAGCCCATGCGGACCCTTCAGGCAGAATTCCTGGGGTGGGTCATCGCCTGCCCACAGCACACTTGTGCTCTTCTTGGATAACTTGTGACACCTGCTGGTTTCCAGGGGAGAAAGCCGAGACTTCCGGCTTCAGTAAAAAGTTGCAGGGTGCTGACAGTGCAAACGGCCTGCACACAGCCTGAGTTCTCAGTTAGTGAGAACCTGTGTCCTGGAGACACTGCGGCCACATGCAGCCAGCCTTCTAGGTCCACACTTGCGCCTCAAGTTGTGAAGGGCAATGGAAATAACCAGAAGGTGAGCCACTCTGATAGGAAATTGTCACCCAGATGGTCTGAGCGCACAGAGACTTGATTTTAGATTCTCCCTTCACTTCTGCCTTTTTGTGGTCTGGAGACATTAAGCAAATCACTTGTTTTGTTGTTATTTATCTTTTTAAAGAAATTTGGAATATTTATTCTACCTACCTTGCAGTTTTATGAGTAAGGAATCAAAAGAGATATGCTTATCGAAGCAACGTGTATTTTTCAAGTGTTTGAGTATCTCCATGTACTAACCACCATAGTATACACACACATATACATGCTTACATGCACAGTACATAATATTAATGATACAAAAATGAGTGAGCCACAATTCTACTCTAGGAGGAAACCAAAGAATCCTGTTCTGTTTGCCTGAAACGCTTCTCCTCCACCACCAAATCTGTCAAGTCTCAGCTTACATGTCACCTCCTCTAGCAAGCCTTCCTTCCACACATATCCCAGTCAAGCTGGGTCCCTAATGACACTCTTAGAGGGTGCCCTGTCATCCCCAGGAGCACAGGCCCAGGATTCAAGTGGCAGAGGGTTCGAAGCCTGGCTTTGGGACCTTGGCCAGGTTACTTAGCATTGCCATGTATTGGCATCCTCTTGAAAAATGGACATAATAATACCTAATTTCTAGGGCTTTATAAGCATTAAATAAGGTGGTATACGGAAGGCGCTTGGAGGAGTGCCTGACAGCAGTAAGGTCTTAGGAAATATTAACATTTTGTTAGTGCTTATGAGAGTTTTACTTTAACGTCCACTCCTCCCTCCAGACTGCTAACTTCAAGGAGGCAGAGGTCCTGTAGGTTTTGTTCATGCCATATCTGTTGCACCTATCACAGGACCTCAAAACTCTAGTTTTATCCTCTGCTGCTGCTAAGTTGCTTCAGTCATGTCTGACTCTATGTGACCCCATAGACGGCAGCCCACCAGGCTCCCCCGTCCCTGGGATTTTCCAGGCAAGAACACTGGAGTGGGTTGCCATTTCCTTCTCCAGTGCCTGAAAGTGAAAAGTGAAAGGGAAGTTGCTCAGTCGTGTCGACTCTTCGCAACCCCATGGACTGCAGCCTACCAGGCTCCTATGTCCATGGGATTTTCCAGGCAAGAGTACTGGAGTCGGGTGCCATTGCCTTCTCCAGTTTCTTCCTCTAGAAAAATGCAAATATAGTAATTACTTCATGAGCATGTTATAAAGATTAAAGTCAATAATCTCTCCAATCAGCAGTAAAGCAGTTAGCATATAGCTGAACACATAGATAAGTGTTCGATTGATGTTATTATTATTAATAACATAAATGAAGCAAATGCAGTGTTCAGAAGTAATATAGAAAAGCTAATTAATTTTCCTTGGGAATAGGAAGGGCCTCACCCACGGTAAGGATGCTCGGGTAAGTTTCTCAGAGCTGAAAGGAGTTGGCCCAGCTAACTCTGGGATCACTTGTAGATAGATACAGATACTGTACCTGGTCCTGGCCCTCTGGGAACTCAGCCCCAGAGAGGAGGACACCTCCTGCCACAGTCCAGTGCCCTTCCCGGGCACAGAAGGGGCCAGCCGACGCCAGAATGCAGCCAGAGAAGGCTTCCAGAAGGTGAGCGGAGTGGAGACAGGAGGACAGGGAGGAGTAACGAGGCTGTCAGACCAGACAAGCTGTGAGCAGCAGGCACGGGTGTGAATACCGGGGAACTGCAAAGCATCCCAGGACACAGTCTTTGAGAGCCGGGAAGGATGAGACAGAGTGGAGCTGGGGGAGTGGGGGGGTGGTCAGGAGCCACATAAGGAAGGGCTTTGCTTGCCATGCTGAGGAATCTGAGTCTCGTTCAGCAAGCAACGGGAGTAGCTGATGTTATTTCAAAATGGGAAAGTGGGGCTATACTATCACAGTTACATTTTACATAGTCTTTCTAGAAGGACAGGCAGATAGCATCTGGGGGGTAAGTTAAGAGGCTGTTGGAAGAGTCCAGACAGGTAATGGTGATGGCCTAACTTAAGGAAAGAGAAGTGGAGAGAGGCCTGGGTGAATTCAAAATGGAATTGGGAAGCACAATCCACAGGACTTATGGTCTAATTTAACGAGGGCAGCACAAAACAGCCGATGAGCCAGAATTGGATTCCGACGGTCAGGGATCCGGGTGAGCCACGCGCTTGATTGATTGGGGTATTGTTGCCTTACCATGCTGTGTTAGTTTCTGCTGTACAGCAAAGTGAGTCAGCTACATGCATACGTCTGTCCCCTCCCTCCCGAACCTCCCTCCCGGCCCCCAGTGCCCCTCCCTAGGTCCCTACAGAGCGCTGAGCTCAGCTCCCTGTGCTATACAGCAGCTTCCCACTAGCCATCTATTTTATACATGGTGGTGTACGTATGTCAGTCCTAATCTCCCAAGTCTTCCCATTCCCTACCCTGTATCCACATATCCATTCTCTATCTTTGTCTCTATTTGTGCCCTGGAAATAGGTTCATCTGTACCATGTTTCTAGACTCCACATATAGGCTCAAATTCAAAGAACAAGAGCAGCAAGCTTCCGACAGGAGCAGGGTCAGCACGGTTCTGTACATACTCATCTGTGGTTTCTGCGTGGCCCGTGCTGACCCCGCTTCTTGATGTATGGAACACTTCATTTCCTCAAGCACAGAGCACTCGCGGGTCTATACGGTCATCCCAAACCTTTGTCGTTGAGCTCTGACCAACTCGTGTGTTGATCCAGCTTTCTTATTGGTTCTCTCCAGCTTCCCAAGGATTTGTCACAAGCTGCCTGTCTTCCCAAGCTTCTCCCTGGCCCACCAACCCCTCCAACAGGGAGACTCAGCCCATAAAGCAGCCAAGTCTCCAATGAGCAGCTTCATGCATGGAGCTGGAGCTCAAAGAGAAATCTGAGTGAGAAGTCTCCATCTGAGAGTAAGCAGGGTGGAGTTTGTACAAGGGCAGCCCTGAGAAGAGATGAGTTCACCCCGGAGACCCTGGTGGCTCAGACGGAAGTCTGCCTGCATTGAACTCACCCAGAGGAAGGCGACCTGGGCACACACAGAAGCCTGAGGAACAGAGCTATTAAGAGAAGAGCAGTGCAGAGGCGGAAGAGCTGGCAAAGGGGACTGTGGAGGGGCCGGAGACATGGGAGGAAAATCAGGAGAGTGAAGGTAGGAGGGAACTGCACACACTGTGCTCAGAGGCAGCGGGGCCACAGACAAGCCAGGACGGAAGTCTAAGGGGGTTCCGGGTGCTCGGGTTGTCTCTGTGGTCTGCTGCGAGCGGTTGAAGATGAAGTGAGGAAGTGGAAAAGATATTTTGTGAAGATGATTCAAACAAATGTGAGCGACGGGACAATAGCTAAAGGTAGGGGAAAAAACATCTTGGATTTCTTTCTGGAACATGTCTACACGCGTTGGAGCAATATGTGGTGAAGAGCATGTATCATGGGCTTCCCTGGTGGCTCAGAAGTAAAGCGTTTGCCTGTGATGCGGGAGACCTGGGTTCAACCCCTGGGTGGGGAAGATCCCCTGGAGAAGGGAATGGCACCCCACTCCAGTACTTTTGCATGGAAAATCCCATGGACGGAGGAGCCTGGTAGGCTACAGTCCATAGGATTGCAAAGAGTTGGATACGACTCAGAGTTCACTTTCACTTTCAGGTTGTATTATAATTCAAGCCCTAGAAGCAATCCCAGTTCCACACAAAAGCTGTGTGACCTTGAGTGTATTCCTTAATGTCGCAGGATCCTGTTTTACTCATCTGTAAAGGTGGAGATAATAACAATACTAATCATTGTGCAAGTACTAATAAATAAGTTACAAGAGGGCAGTGCAAAGATAGTGTCTGACACTTTGTAAACAATAAATATTAGCTGTTTCTGTGGTTGATATTCCAACTTGATGATAAGAAAGAGCATTAAAATAGACACTGAAGGTACAGGAAAGATAAGGAATTAGTGATGGAGCATGTCAGAACTTTTTTTCGATCCCATGGACTGTAGCCTGTTAGGCTCCTCTGTCCAAAGGATTTCCCAGGCAAGAATCCTGGAGTGGGTTGCCACTTCCTTCTCCAGGGGATCTTCCCAACTCAGGGGTTGAACCCACATCTCCTGCATTGGCAGGAGGATTCTTTACCACTGGGCCACCTGGGAAGATCCAGGGTTATTTTATTCAGTTCAGTTCAGTTAAGTCACTCACTCATGGCCAACTCTTTGCGAACCCATGGACTGCAGCATGCCAGGCTTCCTGTCCTTCACCAATACCTGGAGCTTGTTCAAATTCATATCCATTGAGTCAGTGATGCCACCCAACCATCTCATCCTCTGTCATCTCCTTCTCCTCCTGCCTTCAGTCTTTCCTGACATCAGGGTATTTTCCAATGAGTCAGTTCTTTGCATCAAGTGGCCAAAGTATTGGACTTTTAGCTTCAGCATCAGTCCTTCCAATGAATATTCATGACTGATTTCCTTTAGGATGGACTGGTTGGATCTCCTTGCAGTCCAAGGGATAATCAAGAGTCTTCTCCAACACCACAGTTCAAAAGCATCAATTCTTTAGTGCTCAGGTTTTTTATAGTCCAACTCCCACATCCATACATTACTACTGGAAAAACCATAGTTTTGAGTAGACAGAATTCTCTCAGCAAAGTAATGTCTCTGTTTTTTAATATGCTATCTAGGTTGATCATAGCTTTTCTTCCAAGGAACAAGCATCTTTTAATTTCATGGCTTCAGTCACCATGTGCGGTAATTTTGGAGCCAAAAAAAAATAAAGTCTGTCACTGTTTCCATTCTTTCTCCACCTATTTGCCATGAGGTGTGGGATTGGATGCCATGATCTTCATTTTTTGGATTTTGAGTTTTAAATCAACTTTTTCACTCTCCTTTTTCAGTTTCATCAAGAAGCTCTAGAGTTCTTCTTCACTTCTGCCATAAGGGTGGTGTGTTATCTGCATATCTGAGGTGATTGATATTTCTCCCAGCTACCTTGATTCCAGCTTTAGCTTCATCCAGCCCAGCATTTCACATGATGAACTCTGCATATAAGTTAAATAAGCACTGACAATATACAGCCTTGACATACTCCTTTCCCAATTTGGAACCACTCTGCTGTTCCATGTTTAGTTCTAAATGTTGCTTCTTCACCTCCATACAGATTTCTCAGGAGGCAGAAAGGTGGTCTGGTATTTCTATCTCTTGAAGAATTTTCCACAGTTTGTTGTGATCCACACAGTCAAAGGCTTTGGTGTAGTCAATAAAGCAGAAATAGATGTTTTTCTGGAACTCTCTTGCTTTTTTGATGATCCAACAGATGTAAGTAATTTGATCTTTGGTTCCTTTTCTAAATCCAGCTTGAAGATCTAGAAGTTCACCATTCATGTACTGTTGAAGCCTGGCTTGGAGAATTTTGAGCATTATTTGCTAGCATGTGTTCAGTTCAGTTCAGTCGCTCTGTCGTGTCTGACTTTTTGCGACCCTGTGAATCACAGCATGCCAGGCCTCCCTGTCCATCACCAACTCCCAGAGTTCACTCAGACTCACATCCATCGAGTCAGTGATGCCATCCAGCCATCTCATCCTCTGTCGCCCGCTTCTCCTCCTGCCCCCAATACCTCCCAGCATCAGAGTCTTTTCCAATGAGTCAACTCTTCGCATGAGGTGCCCAAAGTACTGGAGCTTCAGTTTTAGTATCATTCCTTCCAAAGAAATCCCAGGGTTGATCTCCCTCAGAATGGACTGGTTGGATCTCCTTGCAGTCCAAGGGACTCTCAAGAGTCTTCTCCAACACCACAGTTCAAAAGCATCAATTCTTCTGAGCTCAGCCTTCTTCACAGTCCAACTCTCACATCCATACATGACCACAGGAAAAACCATAGCCTTGACTAGATGGACCTTAGTCGGCAAAGTAATGTCTCTGATTTTGAATATACTATCTAGGTTGGTCATAATTTTTCTTCCAAGGAGTAAGCATCTTTTAATTTCATGGCTGCAATCACCAGCTGCAGTGATTTTGGAGCCCCCAAAAATAAAGTCTGTCACTGTTTCCACTGTTTCTCCATCTATTTGCCATGAAGTGATAGAACCGGATGCCATGATCTTCATTTTCTGAATGTTGAGCCTTAAGCCAACTTTTTCACTCTCCACTTTCACTTTCATCAAGAGGCTTTTGAGTTCCTCTTCACTTTCTGCCATAAGAGTGGTGTCATCTGCATATCTGAAGTTATTGATATTTCTCCCGGCAATCTTGATTCCAGCTTGTGTTTCTTCCAGACCAGCATTTCTCATGATGTACTCTGCCTAAAAGTTAAATAAGCAGGGTGACAATATACAGCCTTGACGTACTCCTTTTCCTATTTGGAACCAGTCTGTTGTTCCATGTCCAGTTCTAACTGTTGCTTCCTGACCTGCATACAGGTTTCTCAAGAGGCAGGTCAGGTGGTCTGGTATTCCCATCTCTTTCAGAATTTTCCACAGTTTACTGTGATCCACACAGTCAAAGGCTTTAGTATAGTCAATAAAGCAGGCAGAAATAGATGTTTTTCTGGAACTCTCTTGCTTTTTGCATGATCCAGCAGATGTTGGCAGTTTGATCTCTGGTTCCTCTGCCTTTTCTAAAACCAGCTTGAACATCAGGGAGTTCACGGTTCACATATTGCTGAAGCCTGGCTTGGAGAATTTTGAGCATTACTCTACTAGCATGTGAGATGAGTGCAATTGTGCAGTAGTTTGAGCATTCTTTGGCATTGTCTTTCTTTGGAATTGGAATGAAAACTGACTTTTTCCAGTCCTGTGGCCACTGCTGAGTTTTCCAAATTTGCTGGCATATTGAGCACAGCACTTTCATAGCATCATCATTCAGGATTTGAAACAGCTCAATTGGAATTCTATCACCTCCACTAGCTTTGTTCATAGTGATGCTTTCTAAGGCCCACTTGACTTCACATTCCAGGATGTCTGGCTCTAGGTGAGTGATCACACCATCATGATTATCTTCGTTGGGAAGATCTTTTTTGTACAGTTTTTCTATGTATTCTTGCCACCTCTTCTTAATATCTTCTGCATCTGTTAGGTCCAGACCATTTCTGTCCTTTATCAAGCCCATCTTTCCCTTGGTATCTCAGATTTTCTTGAACAGATCTCTAGTCTTTCCCATTCTGTTCTTTTCCTCTATTTCTTTGCTTTGATCGCTGAAGAAGGCTTTCCTCTCTCTTCTTGCTATTCTTTGGAACTCTGCATTCAGATGCTTATATCTTTCCTTTTCTCTTTTTCTTTTCATTTCTCTTCTTTTCACAGCTATTTGTAAGGCCTCCCCAAATAGCCATTTTGCTTTTTTGCATTTCTTTTCCATGGGGATGGTCTTGATCCCTGTGTCCTGTACAATGTCACAAACCTCATCTCATAGTTCATCAAGCACTCTATCAAATCTAGGCCCTTAAATCTATTTCTCACTTCCACTGTATAATCATAAGGGATTTGATTTAGGTCATACCTGAATGGTCTAGAGGTTTTCCCTACTTTCTTCAATTTGAGTCTGAATTTGGTAATAAGGGGTTCATGGTCTGAGCCACAGTCAGATCCTGGTCTTGTTTTTGTTGACTGTATAGAGCTTCTCCATCTTTGACTGCAAAGAATATAATCAATCTGATTTCGGTGTTGACCATCTGGTGATGTCCATGTGTAGAGTCTTCTCTTGTGTTGTTGGAAGAGGGTGTTTGCTATGACCAGTGTATTCTCTTGGCAAAACTCTATTAGTCTTTGTCCTGCTTCATTCCACATTCCAAGGCCAAATTTGCCTGTTACTCCAGCTAGCATGTGAGATGAGTGTGATTGTGTCATAGTTTGAACTTCTTTGGTATTACCTTTCTTTGGGATGAATCCACCAGTAATGTGGGAGACCTGAGTTTGATCCTTGGATTGGAAATATCCCCTGGAGAAAGAAAAGGCTCCCCACTCCAGTATTCTGGCCTGGAGAATTCCATGGACTGGATAGTCTTATGGGGTCACAAAGAGTGGGATACGACTGAGTGACTTTCACTTTCACTTTTCTTTGGGATTGGAATGAAAACTGACCTTTTCCAGTCTTGTGGCCTGAGTTTTCCAAATTTTCTGGCATATTGAGTGCAGCACTTTCACAGCATCATCTTTTAAGATTGGAAAAAGCTCAACTGGAATTCCATCACCTCCACTAGCTTTGTCCATAGTGATGCTTCCTAAGGCCTACTTGCCTTCACATTCCAGGATGTCTGGCTCCGGATGAGTGATCACACCATCATGGTTATCTGGGTGATGAAGATCTTTTTTGTATGGTTCTTCTGTGTATTCTTGCCACCTCTTCTTAATATCTTCTGCTTCTGTTAGGTCCATACCATTTCTGTCCTTTATTGTGCCCATCTTTGCACGAAATATTCCTTTGGTATGTTTTATTTTCTTGAAAGATATCTCAAGTCTTTCCCATTCTATTGCTTTCCTCTGTTTCTTTGCATTGATCACCGAGGAAGGCTTTCTTATCCCTCCTTGCTATTCTTTGGAACTCTGTATTCAAATGGATATATCTTTCCTTTTCTCCTTTGCCTTTCACTTCTCTTCTTTTCTCAGCTATTTGTAAGGCCTCCTCAGACAACCATTTTGCTTTTTTGCATTGCTTTTCCTTGAGGATGGTCTTGATCACTGCCTCCTGTACAATATCAGGAACCTCCGTCCATAGTTCTTCAGACACTCTGTCTGTCAGATCTAATCCCTTGAATCTAATTGTCACTTCCACTACATAATCATAACGGATTTTATTTAGGTCATACCTGAGTGGTCTAGTGGTTTTCCCTATTTTCTTCAATTTAAGTCTGAATTTGGCAATAAGGAGTTCATGATCTAGCCACAGTCAGCTCCCGGTCTTGTTTTTGCTGACTGTATAGAGCTTCTCCATCTTTGGCTGCAAAGAATATAATCAATCTGATTTAACTCTGTATTCAAATGGATATATCTTTCCTTTTCTCCTTTGCCTTTCACTTCTCTTCTTTTCTCAGCTATTTGTAAGGCCTCCTCAGACAACCATTTTGCTTTTTTGCATTGCTTTTCCTTGAGGATGGTCTTGATCACTGCCTCCTGTACAATATCAGGAACCTCCGTCCATAGTTCTTCAGACACTCTGTCTGTCAGATCTAATCCCTTGAATCTATTTGTCACTTCCACTACATAATCATAACGGATTTTATTTAGGTCATACCTGAGTGGTCTAGTGGTTTTCCCTATTTTCTTCAATTTAAGTCTGAATTTGGCAATAAGGAGTTCATGATCTGAGCCACAGTCAGCTCCTGGTCTTGTTTTTGCTGACTGTATAGAGCTTCTCTATCTTTGGCTGCAAGGAATATAATCAATCTGATTTCAGTATTGACCATCTGGTGATGTCCATGTGTAGTCTTCTCTTGCACTGTTGGAAGAGGTTTTCTGTTATGACCAGTGCATTCTCTTTGCAAAACTCTATTAGCCTTTGCCCTGCTTCATCCTGTACTCAAAGGCCAAATTTGCCTGTTACTCTAGGTAGCTCTTGACTTCCTACTTTTGCATTCCAGTCCCCTATAATGAAAAGAACATCTCTTTTGGGTGCTAGTTCTAGAAGGTCTTGTATGTCTTCATAGAACCATTCAACTTCAATTTCTTCAGCATTACTGGTTGGGCATAGACTTGGTTTACTATATTGAATGGTTTGCCTTGGAAACAAACAAAGATCATTCTGTCATTTTTTAGGCTGCACCCATTTAGGACTCTTGTTGACTGCGAGGGTTACTCCATTTCTTCCAAGGGATTCTTGCCCACAATAGTAGACTTAATGGTCATCTGAATTAAACTCACCCATTCCAGTCCATTTTAGTTTACTGATTCCTAAAATGTTGGTGTTCATTCTTGCCATCTCCTGTTTGACCACTTCTAATTTACCTTGATTCATAGACCTAACATTTCTGGTTCCTATGCAATATTCTATTCAGTTCAGTTCAGTCGCTCAGTCATGTCTGAATCTTTGCAACCCTGTGAATCGCAGCACGCCAGGCTCCCTGTCCATCACCAACTCTCGGAGTTCACTCAAACTCTTGTCCACTGAGTCAGTGATGCCATCCAGCCATCTCATCCTCTGTCGTTCCCTTCTCCTCCTGCCCCCAATCCCTCACATCATCAGAGTCTTTTCCAATGAGTTAACTCTTCGCATGAGGTGGCCAAAGTACTGAAGCTTCAGTTTCAGCATCATTCCTTCCAAAGAAATCCCAGGGCTGATCTCCTTCAGAATGGACTGGTTGGATCTCCTTGCAGTCCAAGGGACTCTCAAGAGTCTTCATTAGCACTAAATAACCAGAACAATTGGACTTAAGCTTTCAGAGGTGTTGCAGTCTAGGCTGAAGAGAAGAACCAAGGAATAGCGATGATGATGTGGGTGGGAGAGAAAAATAAAAGTGAAACTCACTAGGGTCAAGAAGGCCACACCAGAGGAAGAAACCCTCACTCAGGACACAGAGACTCCAGACAGACAGAGGGGAAGAAGAGAGACTTCTCAGATGTGCAAAACCCCACAAGAAAATAATTTCCTTCTCAAGTACCATAGGAACATCTATTTTGATTTACACACACTTATTAGGTATCAATCTAACTGTTCATGCACCCTGGTCCCGAGGAACATACTTGGCAAACGCTTAAATTTAAAGCATATGATGCTGCCCCAGGTGATCATTCTATCAATGTGAAATGATACATTGCATCTCTTTAAAATAGTTTTCTTAAATATAGATGTCCTATTACTCAACTGATTCAACCACCTCCCCCTCAACTCCCATGTATTGCCACATATAGTCCTGTTTCTCTTGTGTTGAAAAACATTCAACAAGTTTGTGGGGAGCATCTGCTATGTGACAGGTAGTGGACTTAGATTTGTGACCATGAAATAATGTCCATCTTTGGGGATTGTAATGGAGGTGTTTATCAAGCACTGACTATATGCCAGATCTGCAACTATGCACTTTACAAGGTTTATCTCAGTCAAACAACAACAATAAGTTCTATTTCAGGCAGGAATCGATCAGAAAACAGAACCACTATAAATTTAGAAAGGGATTTGTTGCAGGAACTTGACCTTACACAATCATGAGAGCTGGTTGCCTTCAGGGGAGGCAGTCAGGAGGGGAAGATGTATATGGACTGAGGGAGAGAAAGAATGAACCAAAGCCCACAAGAATGGATTGAAACCATGTCAGATTTTCTTTGCTTTTGATCTCCTCCTGCAGGCACCTTGTCCTGAAACTAAACGAGACACACCCGGCCTAGGAGTCAGAGAAGCTGAAGGAGGATTTAGTAAAAGGAGGAGGGCACGGCAACCAACCTCCAGGTTTCTTGCCTGGAGAATCCCCAAGGACAGAGGAGCCTGGCGGGCTACAGGCCATGGGGTCCCAAAGTGTTGGACACAACTGAGCAACTAAGCATGCACACACAGAGACATTACAGGCCTGGTTACTTCCCTCCAACTAGGTGAACCAGAAGGTAAGTGACAACACGTGTGAACTACAAAATGCCTGCTGCTCGACATGCGCTTGGCAAATCTTCCACTGGAATCTCTATGGGGGCCCACCCTAACAGGAAACGTACAGGAAAGGATTCTGGGAAATGCAGTTCAGCCTGGCCAAGTTGTCACAGTACAGAACACGACTGATACTATTCAGATAACAGCAGTGAGTAGACACCACCATCATCCAGACTTTAACAAAGGCAGAAACTGAGATTCTGTTCTCAGAAACTGATTCTCTGAGCAGAAAGACTTGGACTTGCTTGATGCCAAAGCCTGTGTGTGGAGCCATGGCATAGACAGTTTGCTTCTACTTTAGGAAACTGCAGAATGGTGGGCAGACAACAAAACACCATCCCTGAAGCTCCCAGTTTGGCCCACACATGGGCAAAGGACTTGGGACCCGTGAGCTCTTAGGAGGCCTACATAAGAGGTGTAAGACCTGACAAAGAATACATATCGCCTGCAAAATACAAAAAGAAAACTTAAATTCAAACAAATATGCACTTAATTGTGTGTCAACACATCTTCAGCTCAGCTGCATTTTCTACCTGAAATTTTAAATAAATTTTATATCATGCAATATGGGTAGGGATTAATGTGTTTGATATAATCTGAGGCTAGAGCTCTAACGCTGAGTACTTAGGGCCTACTGATACCTTCTGGCAGCGGAAATCTGTGGGATGGAGGCAAGGAGGCTGACACTGTGAAAACCTATTTTAGAGATCACATTTGGGGCAGATACTGCTGTCCTGTCTTCATCAGCAATTTGAAACCTCAGATGTGGCAAGAAAAGAAAAAACCCGAGCTGATATTCAGTTAGGTTTTACATAAATGAAGCAAAAACGGGCAGCCTTGGTTCTGGCACAGTGCCCACCTTGCTGATGCGTCGGGAGCATTTTAAACATATCACTGCAGGTGGCTGAATGAGAACAGAAACCAGAAACACACAGATTAAATTTAGCAGCAGATTGAATTGCGCTCACCAAGACGTTCGCCTCTCTGCCTGTTCCCTTCTTCCTCTCAGCTCAGGCTTCAGGATGTCTAATCACCGAAGGCAGCCTTCTAGCGAATTCAATTAGCCAGAGCGAGCCTTGCGTGGGTTAATGGATAAGAGAAATGGAAAGAGACATAACTTCTTCACAGAAACAGCCACATGCAGCACGGGTAGGATTCAGCCCTCTGCTTGGCAAAGCACATCCTTCTCTGGGGGCCAGACACCCCGACAGGTGTGGCAGCCTCGGGTCCCAGACATGCTGGGAAGGAGGACCAGCTCACTATAAGGCAGAACCCGTCTGGCTCCTGCCTCTGCAGGACTTCCGCTCCTGAAGATTACACAAGTGTTAGTGTCCTGATCTTTATGGATATGCAGCATTAGTTCTAAATACTCAAAACACCCTAACACAGTGGCAGTGGATGAAGGTTGTGGATTGAGTGTTTAGCAGTTAGTCTGTCTTCTGCCTTCACAATGCTTGCTCTTGACCACTATGATAAAGTGACCTCCTGTCACATGCGACTGTCACCCCACCACCACTCCCTCCTCCTAGGTGCTCATGGCTTTCCCAACATAGGGCACCCCACTTGAGCTTGAACCCCTACAGATGCTCACATTCTAAGATATGATGTTACATGCATACTTGACCTGTCACAAAGCTGGGCTTATCCATCTTGAGTGAGTGAAAGTTGCTCAGTTGTGTCCAACTCTGTGAGCCCATGGACTATACAGTCCACAGAATTCTCCAAACTAGAATACTGGAGTGGGTAGCCTTTCCTTTCTTCAGGGGATCTTCCCAACCCAGGGATTGAACCCAGGTGTCCTGCATTGCAGGTGGATTCTTTACCAGCTGAGTCCCAAGGGAAGCCCAAGAATACTGGAGTGGGTAGCCTAGCCCTTCCTCAGTGGGTCTTCCTGACCCAGGAATCAAACAAGGGTCTCCTGCATTGCAGATAGGTTCTTTACCAACTGAGCTATCAGGGAAGCCCTCATCCATCTTACCTTGTCTAAAATAAGGGGTGTCTCTTTCTCTTGAGGCCTCAGACAGGGAATACTTGTTCATCTCAAATTTAATTTAATTCAAACACATACGGAGAAACAGTATTGATAGAGTGGTCTTTGTTGCTGCTGTCTGAGTTTGAAATCGGTCTTATCGTTTAGGGTCTCACTTGTAAGGTCTTTAGCAGCTACTTAAAATCCCTGTGACCCTCAGTGTTCTCAAATTTAAAATGGAATATTGCCTCACATGGGATGTTGAGAGGAATAACAAATTAATTTATGTAAAATATGCTTTTACATATATTACATATATATTACACCTGTAATATAGTGGGATCAGTACTAGAAAGAAGTCCAGGTTTGCGATGGTTCACAGCCTTCTTTCTCCTGAGGAAGAGGATGGATTCCTATAAGGAACAGTGGCTCAGTGTAGGTTTGGTATGGGTGATGCTTACCAGAATAGAGGACATTTTTACTTCCCAACCAGCCCAAACTGCCTGAGCAACTCTGATGACATGATACAGACTGTAGCCCCCTGACTTTTTCAACAGAAGTTTGATAAACACAGATGTGCCAGACCCTGCTTTAGGCATTGCTCATATTTGTCATCTAGCCAGAAAGATAACATTGAACAAAAGTTGCAAATATGCTGAATATCAGCAAGTAGAGATGCTAAAGCCAAGAAATTTAAAACTTCCTGAAAGACGTGAGACCAAGGTTTGAGTAGGAGTTAGTTCAAAGGAGGGACTGAGAAGACTTATAAGTATGTTCATCAAAATGAAAGAAACTTCATCCAGAATTATAAGCTGTGCTATCCTTAAAATATAGATGTAAAAGCAGACACAGAATCCCTTAATTTGCAGATTGGGGATAGAATTCTAGCTCCTCCATAAGAGTTTGAAAAACTGTCTCATGAATTAAACTGACACTGGAATCCTAAAGGATACGATTATAATTTGTAGCCTCTAATATGAAACAGGAAAATAGTAGATAGTTATAAGAATACAGCTACAAACACAGTTGAGTATAACTTGAATCATCGATACAAACATAAAGCGTCAGTTCAGTTCAGTTCAGTCGCTCAGTCGTGTCCGACTCTTTGCGACCCCATGAATCGCAACACGCCAGGCCTCCCTGTCCATCACCAACTCCCAGAGTTCACTCAGACTTGCATCCATCAAGTCAGTGATGCCATCCAGCCATCTCATCCTCTGTCGTCCCCTTCTCCTCCTGCCCCCAATCCCTCCGAGCATCAGAGTCTTTTCCAATGAGTCAACTCTTCGCATGAGGTGNCCAGAGATCAAATTACTAACTTCCTTTCAGTTCCATTCAGTTGCTCAGTCGTGTCCGACTCTTTGCGACCCCATGAATCGCAGCACATCAGGCTTTCCTGTCCATCACCAACTCCCAGAGTTCACCCAGACCCGCGTCCATGATGCCATCCAGCCATCTCATCCTCTGTCGTCCCCTTCTCCTCCTGCCCCCAATCCCTCCCAGCATCAGAGTCTTTTCCAATGAGTCAACTCTTCGCATGAGGTGCCCAAAGTACTGGAGTTTCAGCTTTAGCATCATTCCTTCCAAAGAAATCCCAGGGCTGATCGCCTTCAGAATGGACTGGTTGGATCTCCTTGAAGTCCAAGGGACTCTCAAGAGTCTTCTCCAACATCACAGTTCAAAAGCATCTTTGGTGCTCAGCCTTCTTCACAGTCCAACTCTCACATCCATACATGACCACAGGAAAAACCATAGCCTTGACTAGACGGACCTTAGTCGGCAAAACAAGAGAGTTCCAGGAAAACATCTATTTCTGCTTTATTGATTATGCTAAAGTCTTTGACTATGTGGATCACAATAAACTGTAAAAAATTCTGAAAGAGATGGGAATACCAGACCACCTGACCTGCCTCTTGAGAAATCTGTATGCAGGTCAGGAAGCAACAGTTAGAACTGGACATGGAACAACAGACTGGTTCCAAATCGCGAAAGGAGTACATCAAGGCTGTATATGGTCACCCTGCTTATTTAACTTATATGCAGAGTACATCATGAGAAGTGCTGGACTGGAGGAAGCACAAGCTAGAATCAAGATTGCTGGGAGAAATATCACTAACCTCAGATATGCAGATGACACCCGCTTATGGCAGAAAGTGAAGAGGAACTAAAGAGTCTCTTGATGAAAGTGAAAGAAGAGAGTGAAAAAGTTGGCTTAAAACTCAACTTTCAGAAAATGAAGATCATGACATCCGGTCCCATCACTTCATGGCAAATAGATGGGGAAACAGT
The DNA here is from genome assembly GCA_006408695.1 of Aepyceros melampus. Taxonomy (NCBI): domain Eukaryota; kingdom Metazoa; phylum Chordata; class Mammalia; order Artiodactyla; family Bovidae; genus Aepyceros; species Aepyceros melampus. The sequence continues at coordinate 299,019 of SJXQ01010572.1, forward strand.
GGAAACAGTGGCAGACTTTAATTTTCGGAGCTCCAAGATCACTGCACCCACTCCAGTGTTCTTGCCTGGAGAATCCCAGGGATGGGAGAGCCTGGTGGGCTTCCGTCTATGGGGTCGCACAGAGTCAGACATGACTGAAGCGACTTAGCAGTAGCAGCAGCAAGATCACTGCAGATGGTGACCACAGCCATGAAATTAAAAGATGCTTGCTTCTTGGAGGAAAAGTTATGACCAACCTAGACAGCATATTAAAAAGCAGAGACATTACTTTGCCAACAAAGTTCCATCTAGTCAAAGCTATGGTTTTTCCAGTAGTCATGTATGGATGTAAGAGTTGGACTATAAAGAAACCTGAGTGCCAAAGAATCAATGTTTTTGGACTGTGGTGTTGGAAGAGGGCTGTTGACTGAAGCGACTTAGCAGCAGCAGCAGCAAGATCACTGCAGATGGTGACCACAGCCATGAAATTAAAAGATGCTTGCTTCTTGGAGGAAAAGTCATGACCAACCTAGACAGCATATTAAAAAGCAGAGACATTACTTTGCCAACAAAGGTCCATCTAGTCAAAGCTATGGTTTTTCCAGTAGTCATGTATGGATGTAAGAGTTGGACTATAAAGAAACCTGAGTGCCAAAGAATCAATGTTTTTGGACTGTGGTGTTGGAAGAGGGCTGCTGCTAGGAGATCCAACCAGTCCATCCTAAAGAAAATCAGTCCTGAATATTCATTGGAAGGACTGATGCTGAAGCTGAAACTCCAATACTTTGGCCACCTGATGTGAAGAAGTGACTCCTTGGAAAAGACCCTGATGTTGGGAAAGACTGAAGGCAGGAGAAGAAGGGGTTGACAGACGATGAGCTGGTTGGATGACATCACTGACTCGATGGACATGAGTTTGAGTAAACTCTGGGAGTTGGTGATGGACAGGGAGGCCTAGCGTGCTGCAGTCCATGGTGTCACAAAGAGTTGGACAACACTGAGTCACTCAACTGAACTGATTGATTAACACTTCTCATTCGCTCCCAAGAAGTGTTGGTGGAGATCACCATTCATTTGGATATGGAAAGTAGTGGGTTTTAAGTAAGCAGTGGCTCAGAGGTTAAAGCGCCTGCCTGCAGTGTGGGAGACCCAGGTTCAATCCCTGGGTTGGGAAGATCCTCTGGAGAAGGAAATGGCAACCCACTCCAGTATTCTTGCCTGGAAAATTCCATGGACTGAGGAGCCTGGTGGGCTACAGTCCATGGGGTCGCGAAGAGTCGGACACGACTGAGCGACTTCACCTCAAACTTTATGAGTCAGTCCCTTTTGCAGTTTCTGAAATTATTTACTTTCGAAGCATGTACAAGCTCTGTTATGTAGTGAGTTCATTCCCCTCACAAAGACAGGCTCCCAGAAGTCGCAGGGCACAGAAAGGTTTCTCAGAGCTTCACGCTGCCTATAAGATGTCATAGGAAAAGTCAAAGTCATGGCCACCTCTCAACACCCAGCAGCTCTCACGTAAAATCTGGATGTCCAGCTTCTCTTGGAAAAGAGGAAACTTTGGCCACCATGTGCTTGCAGCATCTTCCTACCACCACCATCACCATGGTAACTATCAGCTGGAAGAGGGCACTGGAACTCCAAAGCACTGCTGTTCAGTTTATCATAGGCTGGTGGCTCCGATGGTAAAGAATCTGCCTGCAATGCAGAAGACTTGGGTTCGATCCCTGTGTCGGCAGGATCCGCTGGAGAAGAGAATGACAACTCACTCCAGTATTCTTGCCTGGAGAATCCCATGGACAGAGGAGCCTGGTGGGGGGCTATAGTCTACAGGATCGCAAAGAGTCAGACAGGTCTGAACAACTAACACTGTCACTGTTCACGACCATGCCCCTTTGAGGATACCTGAATACTTTATTCATCTAAGTTACCTGTTTGCCCCCTTTGCATTTGCAATCTTAGAGAAGAAACTGAAGTTCAAAAAGCAAAATAAAAGAGCCATTTTCTTACAGGATGGGTGAGCAAATCAAGTGAGGGATGAGTGAGCAAATCGAGTGAGCGTCATTTGCGTTCCAGGTTCTGAAGGATGTGTCTCCAGTGTCAGTGCAGGGCTTTCGAGAGCAGTCTGCATTGGCCCATTTCCAAATGGTTCAGGTTTTACTCTCACTCCCCTGACCCCCATCCCGTCTGTTCAACCTGTTCTCTAGGCTTCTTGAGTTTTAAGAAGGATGTTGGGGATTTTTTTCTCAAAAACTCAAGAATACTAGGGTGAGCAGCAATGAATCAGTGGCAATACTAAACACATTAACTCGAAGAAGAAACCAAATCTTGATGCAAGACACAAACCCATTACTTAAAACCCAGCCACGTCATCTCAAATGCACCTCAGCATATAACGGGAACAGTATAGTGTTGCCACCCCCTTGGACCCACCCACCGCCCCAGTAGCGGTACAGGCACCCCCCCCAACCCCGGATGAAATATGAGGTCTGTAGATGCAGAGGCTTCCGACAACAGCTGGGACAGGAAACAGGAAGCAGAGAAAGGGAAAGCCCCATATAGTACAAGCGGACATCTGTGGTCAGTCCCTGTGTGGAGAGGGCTTTCTAGAAGGAGCAATTATTTCTTGAGAGAGCAATTGCATAGTGTGTGAGAAAGTCACATTAGCTTGGTGGAATCCCTGAAATGATGAGGGAGGAATCATTCATGCACTTGATACTTTGTCTATCATGAGTAAGCAATGATCTGAAGTCAGGTCAGCCACACTAGCTGAGAGCCTGACGAACCACTTACTTGAGGTCCTTCCAGGCTCGGCCATATGGCCCAATCCTCTGAACTCCAGTTTCCTCCTCTATGAAATGAAGATCTGCCCTTTGTCAAACATCATGAACCTCAAATGGAGTTTCTAAATGTCATGCCTGGTCATTGTTTGGCTCACATTTGGGTTTTGTTTGCGGGGCAGTGTTCTAGAACAACTCACAAATTCAGGTTTGACTTGTGTATTTGTAGCTTGGTGGAATCCCTGAAATGATGAGGGAGGAATCATTCATGCACTTGATACTTTGTCTATCATGAGTAAGCAATGATCTGAAGTCAGGTCAGCCACACTAGCTGAGAGCCTGACGAACCACTTACTTGAGGTCCTTCCAGGCTCGGCCATATGGCCCAATCCTCTGAACTCCAGTTTCCTCCTCTATGAAATGAAGATCTGCCCTTTGTCAAACATCATGAACCTCAAATGGAGTTTCTAAATGTCATGCCTGGTCATTGTTTGGCTCACATTTGGGTTTTGTTTGCGGGGCAGTGTTCTAGAACAACTCACAAATTCAGGTTTGACTTGTGTATTTGCTTCTGTAGGTGGGAGTGGATGGCATGCACTTTCCATGTCACTCTAGACATTGTCCAGATACCACAGCAGGCCTGCCATTACTTTCAGCCCCTGCCTGATCTCTGTAGGCATTTGAGTCTGGGGTGAAATTTCACCAGTATACCGTTCCATTCCGTTCCGTTCAGTCGCTCAGTCGTGTCCGACTCTTTGCGACCCCATGAATCGCAGCACGCCAGGCCTCCCTGTCCATCACCAACTCCTGGAGTTCACTCAGACTCTCGTCCATTTAGTCCGTGGTGCCATCCAGCCATCTCATCCACCAGTATACAGTTCGTTGGAATACTATGGTCACCTTTCTGAAAACATTAACATATGGGCTTCCCTGGTGGCTCAGATGGTAAAGAATCTGCCTGCAATGCAGGAGACCCAAGTTCAAAGTCAGGAAGATCCCCTGGAGAAGAGAATGGCAACCCACTCCAGTATTCTTGTTTGGAGAATCCCATGGACAGAGAACCTGGTGGACTACAGTCCCTGGGGTTTCAGAGGGTCAGACACGGCTGAGCATAACAGGTAGCATGTAATAGATTACTAGAGCCACAGAACTTCCTATGTGAAAAACTTCCTTTATGTTCTGAAAGACAATTTTTTAAAAACTAGGGTATAGTTGCTTTACACTGTTGTGTTAGTTTCTGCTGTACAAGGAAGTGAATCAGCTATACATATCTCCCTTCCTCCTTGGACCTCCCTCCCACTGCCCTGTCACCCATCTAGGTTACCACAGAGCACCAAGCTGAGAGACAGTTTAAAGTAAATTCCCAGAAACGGCAGTAAGATGTTGGAGGCTGCAGTTAACAGAACAAAGCTCAAAGCATTGTTGCTGCTTACTTTACTTTGATCTTAAGCAAGAAGTTGGTGCATGGTTTAAAGTGTTCATGCTTGTTAACCCATTACATCTGCTTTTCTTAAGTTCTCCTAAAGAACTGCATTCAGAAGTGTATGAAAGTTAAATGTAGCATTAGGCGCTCAGTCATGTTTGATTCTTTGCGATCTCATGGACTGTATCCCGCCAGACTCCTATGTCCATGGGATTCTTCAGGCAAGGATACTAAAATGGGTAGCCAGTCCCTTCTCCAGGGGATCTTCCAGACCCAGAAGTCAAAGCTGGGTCTCCCACATTGCAGGCAGATTCTTTATTTTTTTAATTAATTTTTATTTTTTAGTTTGTTTTGCTTTACAATACTGTATTCGTTTTGCTATACACTGACATGAATCAGCCACAAGTGTACATAAACTCCCAATCCCGACCCGCACCTCCCCCCTCCCGCCCCACACCATCTCTCTGGATTATCCCCGTGCATCAGTCCCAAGCATCCTGCATCCTGCATCAAACCTAGACCGGCGATTCGTTTCACTTATGATATCATACATGTTACACTGCCACTCTCCCAAATCATCCCACCCTCTCCCTCTCCCACAGAGTCCAAAAGGCTGTTCTATACATCTGTGTCTCTTTTGCTGTCTCACGTACAGGTTTATCATTACCATGCAGGCAGATTCTTTACTGTCTAAGTCACCAGGAGAGCCCTCAGAAGTGTATATTAGAAGGAAATGTTTGTTGCTGTATTTCTCCAAATAGTGCCCATCAGAAGCCAAATAGGGGGTAAGCGCTAAATCATGGTGTTCAGCTCAGTCACTCAATCGTGTGTGACTCTTTGATGGACCACAGCACGCCAGGCTCCCTGTCCATCACCAACTCCTGGAGCTTACTCAAACTCATGTCCATCAAGTCAGTGATGCCTTCCAGCCATCTCATCCTCGGTCATCCCCTTCTCCTCCCGCCTTCAATCTTTCCCAGCATCAGGGTCTTTTTAAATGAGTCAGTTCTTTTCATCAGCTGGCCAAAGTATTGGAGTTTCAGCTTCAACATCAGTCCTTCCAGTGAACACCCAGGACTGATCTCCTGTAGGATGGACTGGTTGGATCTCCTTGGAGTCCAAGGGACTCTCAAGATTCTTCTCCAACACCACAGTTCAAAAGCATCAATTCTTCTGCGCTCAGCCTTCTTCACAGTCCAACTCTCACATCCATACATGACCACAGGAAAAACCATAGCCTTGACTAGACGGACCTTAGTCGGCAAAGTAATGTCTCTGCTTTTGAATATACTATCTAGGTTGGTCATAACTTTTCTTCCAAGGAGTAAGCGCCTTTTAATTTCATGGCTGCAGTCACCATCTGCAGTGATTTTGGAGCCCAAAAAAACAAAGTCTGACACTGTTTCTACTGTTTCCCCATCTATTTCCCATGAAGTGATGGGGCCAGATGCCATGATCTTCGTTTTCTGAATGTTGAGCTTTAAGCCAACTTTTCCACTCTCCTCTTTCACTTTCAACAAGAGGCTTTTTAGCTCCTCCTCACTTTCTGCCATAAGGGTGGTGTCATCTGCATATCTGAGNGTCTTTTAATTTCATGGCTGCAGTCACCATCTGCAGTGATTTTGGAGCCCAGAAAAATAAAGTCCGACACTGATTCCACTGTTTCCCCATCTATTTCCCATGAAGTGGTGGGGCCAGATGCCATGATCTTCGTTTTCTGAATGTTGAGCTTTAAGCCAACCTTTTCACTTTTCACTTTCATCAAGAGGCTTTTTAGTTCCTCTTCACTTTCTGCCATAAGGGTGGTGTCATCTGCATATCTGAGGTTATTGAGATTTCTCCCGGCAATCTTGATTCCAGCTTGTGTCTCTTCCAGTCCAGCGTTTCTCATGATGTACTCTGCATAGAAGTTAAATAAGCAGGGTAACAATATACAGCCTTGATGGACTCCTTTTCCTACTTGAAACCAGTCTGTTGTTCCATGTCCAGTTCGAACTGTTGCTTCCTGACCTGCATACAGGTTTCTCAAGAGGCAGATCAGGTGCTCTGGTCCCATCTCTTTCAGAATTTTCCACAGTTTATTGTGATCCACACAGTCAAAGGCTTTGGCATAGTAAATAAAGCAGAAATAGATGTTTTTCTGGAACTCTCTAGCTTTTTCCATGATCCAGTGGATGTTCGCAATTTGATCGCTGGTTCCTCTGCCTTTTCTAAAACCAGCTTGAACATCAGAAAGTTCATGGTTCACATATTAGTAAAGCCTGGCTTGGAGAATTTTGAGCATTACTTTACTAGCATGTGAGATAGGTGCAATTGTGCGGTAGTTTGAGCATTCTTTGGCATTGCCTTTCTTTGGGATTGGAATGAAAACAGACCCTGTTGGGGAGGCACCATTGTCGGTTGAAGAACACAGAGAGGTTAAGCAGCTTGCCTGAGATCACGAAGCCAGGAAGTGGCAAAAAATAGGCTATGAACCCAGATCGGCCAGCTCTGGAGTGCCTAGTCCTCATCGAGAGAGGTCTGTAAAACTTTTTCTAGAGCCTTTGGGGAAAACCACTTGGTCCACCAAGGATAAGGAGATCATTTAATGAAAAGAGGATTTCCAAAAAATATTTGGTTTGTCGTGGGAGCCCCTAGGGAGAAGGCAATGGCACTCCACTCCAGTACTCTTGCCTGGAAAATCCCATGGACGGAGGACCCTGGTAGGCTGCAGTCCATGGGGTTGCTAAGAGTCGGACACGACTGAGCGACTTCACTTTCACTTTTCACTTTCATGCATTGGAGAAGGACATGGCAACCCACTCCAGTGTTCTTGCCTGGAGAATCCCAGGGACGGAGGAGCCTGGTGGGCTGCCATCTCTGGGGTCGCACAGAGTCGGACACGACTGAAGCGACGTAGCAGCAGCAGCAGCAGCAGCAGCAGGAGCCCCTAACCGACATCGCCCGTGGTGGATTTCATGATTGCGTGCGCCATCTTGTGGTCACGGAGAATATGGCTTTCAGCTCTGAAAAGTAGCCTATTACATTGATCTAAACCTTTCCCTTCGCATATGGGGCTTCTCTTGTGGCTCAGCTGGTAAAGAATCCGCCTGCAATAAGGGGATCTGGGTTCGATCCCTGAGTTGGGAAGACCCCCTGGAGAAGGCAAAGGCTACCCACTCCAGTATTCTGCCCTAGAGAATTCCCTGGACTGTACAGTCCACGGAGTCGCAGAGTCCGATACGACTGAGCGACTTTCACTTTCACTAACCCATTCCTGTTTCCAGGAAGCCTGAAGGCGCTAGTCGCACACTTCTGTCCATTTGAAGAATGCTCAACCCCATCAGTGGGCAGCCTCTGAGAAGTCAGTCATGTCTAGAGGATGCTCCTGTAGCGCTTGCTACCAGTAGAGATGCATGTTGTGAATACAGAGACACGCCAACAACAGGAAGACCAGAACCAACCACTGAGAACACTGCGTGTCGGCTGTAATACTCCTGCCCACTTTACAGGCAGTAAAACCGAGATTCTGGGAGGCTAATGGCGTGTCCAAGATGACAAAGCAAATCACAGAGCTGGGATTCTGGCTGCCCTCTACTAGAACTCATGCAAACCTCCAGTCTACGCCACTGCATGGTGAGTAGGACCTGGGCTTCCTCCTCGACAGCTACTCTGAGACACAGCCCAGACAGCACTTAGCTGAGCGGGGAAGGATCTCAGTGGCTCATACAGTTTTCCTTTGAAATTAGAAATGCTCTGGACTAGCCTGGTGGCTCAGTGGATAGGAATCCACCTGCCAGTTCAGGGGACAGAGATTTGATCCCTGGTCCGAAAAGATCCCACATGCAGCGGAGCAGCTAAGCCCTTGCAGCACAGCTACTGAGCTCACGTTTCCTAGAGCCCGTGCTCCACAAGAAAACCTGCTGCAGTGGGAAAACCATGTACCGCAGCAAGGAGTAGCCCCTGCTCACTGCAGACTAGAGAAAGCTCTCGCAAAGCAACAAAGACCTAATGCAACCAAAACTAAATTCATAAACATTGTATATAAAGAAAGAAATGCTCTGAATCTCCCCAGGTCCTTCAGGGTTCTAAACTTCCCTCACCAGCCACGTGACCTGGAATATATGGGGGATTTTTTGTTTTTTTTTTTTTTTCTCACCAACTCATAGGCAAACAAACTTGAAGGGACCTATGAGTCAATGTTCTCCAAAATACTGCCATTTTTGAACCGGGACAGTACCCCCACAAGACATCCATCTCAGACAAGTGCAGCTCCGCTGGCTAGCACTCCCCAATCCATCCACCTCCATCCGTGAGTGTACTCTTGCAGAAATAGCAGTGCCAGCTCCTTCATCTCCAAGGGGCTCAGTTCCACCCGAGACCTGCAGCATCAGCTTCCCTCAGGAGTTTGTCAGAGTGCAGAGTCTCAGGCCCCGCCCAGCCCTCCAAACTGAGCACCTACATTATAGTAAGATCATGGAGATGCCCATGGCAGAGAGCCACGCCATGCACTGCTGGAGACACTGGCCAAGAGTGATGCACGTGACTCAGGTCGAGAGGTACGTGTAGAGTGTGGGGGAACTTACCCACCTTCTAGACAGCAGGAACACCAGGAGGGCTCTGAGAGGTGGGCGGGGCAGCACGGGGGAGGGCAGGAAGACCACAGGGAGCGAGGAGGAGCTGTTCTGGACTACAGTGTGTTTGGGGTGCTTGAGGCACCCAGCAGATGCCACTGTTGAGCAGTGAGGTATGGGACCTCTGAACTGGATGCACGACCTCAAGACTCACCAGGGCCATGGCCATTTGCCAAATGTCCTCTGAATTAAAGAGAAGGGAAGACAGCTAGTCCCCTCAAGTCTGCTCCCCCTTATTCCATGCAATAGCGTTTCGCCTTTCCACAAGATCTCCCTTGTGGACGCCAAATTTCTGATCTCCCTAGAGCTTCTCCAGTGACTCAGGTAAAGAATTCTCCTGCCGTGCAGGAGATGCAGGAAAGGCAGGTTTGATCCTTGGGTCAGGAAGATCTCCTGCAGGAGGGCATGGAGACCTGCTTCAGTATTCTTGCCAGGAAATTTCCATGGGCAGAGGAGCCTGGCAGGCCACGATCCATGGGGTCACAGAGAGTCAGACGTGACTGAAGCAACTGGGCACAGCAGAGCACAAGCTTGGTCACCTGATCCAGCTCCGGCCAATGGAATGTGAACTTGAGTGTCACGTGCCCGAACAGGAGTTGCTTTCTTTCTGCTTCAAGTTTTTTTTTCTTCCTGTGGTTGTGGTGCAAGTGGTGAGAGGGCAGCATAGGGGCAGTCCTGGGTCCTCACCTGACCATGTGGACCGTCCTGATGTCCTAGAGAGAGACGTACACTGTCTTCAGTCACTTTGTTTTAGAAATCTTTTTAAATTTTTAAAATTTTGACCAAACTTCAGACACAGGAAAGTTGCAAACATAGGAGAACAAAGTATTCCTGTGTGTCCTTCAGCCAGCTCCCCCATTTCACTACAGTTGTTTTATCCTTTCATCTCTTCCTCAATTATACATATTTTTCTGAACCACTTGAGAGTAAGCCTCAGGCTCACTGTCTCTTTACCACTATATATGTCAATATTTCTTACAAAGATATTGCCCTGATTTCATAAACCACAGCAAAATAATCAAAATCAGAACACTATTGATAACATTGGGAGACTCAAAGCTACTGTCCAATATACAAACCACAGTAAGATTCTGCGATTCTGTTGATCGCCTCCACGGTGTCCTGGATGACAAAGGAAGCCCAGGAGCTGAGCATAGCTGCTAGGCACAGCTCTTCCGTCTCCTTTAATCTGGAATCACCCCTGAGTCTGTTCAGTGCCGTGGACTTTTCTTTGACACCGACACCTGAAGAATTCAGCCTGTAAGCTTTATCTGATGCTCCCTTATAATTCAGTTCAAAGGCTGCAAGCAATGATGCCATGCCTTCTGCCGGGCAGGTGTCAGAGCGTCCTCTCATTGGTCTGTTCTTATTCTTGGTCCCGTATGGTGGTTGTGTGGTCAAGGTGGAGTCGGCCTGGCTTCTCCAATGTTAAGTCACTGTTTCACACTTCCCAGTTAGTGAGTGTTCTGCAGGGAGATGTTGAGGGTAGCTGCTCGGCAGCTTCCATCTCCTTTAATCTGGAATCACCCCTGAGTCTGTTCAGTGCTGTGGACTTTTCTTTGACACCGACACCTGAAGAATTCAGCCTGTAAGCTTTATCTGATGCTCCCTTATAATTCAGTTCAAAGGCTGCAAGCAATGATGCCATGCCTTCTGCCGGGCAGGTGTCAGAGCGTCCTCTCATTGGTCTGTTCTTATTCTTGGTCCCGTATGGTGGTTGTGTGGTCAAGGTGGAGTCGGCCTGGCTTCTCCAATGTTAAGTCACTGTTTCACACTTCCCAGTTAGTGAGTGTTCTGCAGGGAGATGTTGAGGGCCATTCAGAAGTTAGACAGCATAGTAACTAGTGCAAATGAGGACGTTCTGCTGACTCAGCAGCAAATCCAAGCTCTTCGACCTGAGGACAGTGGTTAGGGATCATACATTCACATCCTTCCCATGGTATTTGGATAGATAGGACATTTTTACTAGTTCCTCTGGACCCCTCCCCCCACCATTAAACTTTATTAATCTGTTTTGGGGGAGTGCTCCATGCAGGATCTTAGCTCCCCAAATAGGGATTGAACCCTGTCAGCCCCCTGCATTGGAAGCACAGAGTCCCAACCACTGGACCACCAGGGAATTCCCCCCATTAAACTTTAACATTAAATTTTAATAGCCCAGAAGGGAGCCTGGGTAGTGTATTTCCATTTTGCCAGGGAAGCCTGCAGCAGGACAGGCATGGTTTCTGGTCAAAGGGACTGGGAACCGCTCCTTCTCTAGGTTGCTTTCAGCCTCCAGAACAGGTGACTCAACCCCAAGGGTCTGAACAGGAGTTCAGCTCCTCCCTTTGTCCTGAATCCCTGCAGGGGTTGACCCCTCTTTTCCAAGATAATCTATTTAACCAGTACCTACCTTCAGCAGTCCCACCTGAAGACTCCTCCCCATGGGAGAAACGCACATGCTGCCCCCAGGAAATGAAGACAAACGAGGAAGAGAAGTTCAAAGTTGTCACCCAGGAAGACAAAGAGCAGACGCTGGCCTGGGGCCGGGCTCCAGCTTCTGCTGCTCCACCACCGTCTCCCCGCTCAGCTCTGCAGCCTCTACTGTCCCCCAACTCTCAGCACATTTAGAGGTCACCTCTGCTCCTCCTAAGGCTTCCCAGATGGCTCAGCAGTAAAGAAGCCGCCTGCAATGCAGGAGACACGGGTTCCATCCCTGGGTTGGGAAGATCCCCTGGAGAAGGGAATGGCTACCCACTCTAGTATTCTTGCCTGGAGAATTCCCACAGACAGAGGAGCCTGGCAGGCTACAGTCCATGGGATTGCAAAGAAATAGACATGACTGAGAACACACACCTACTCCTCCTGAACCTACCCCTCCCCTCCCACACTGCTTGGTGAGACTTGGCACAGTCCAAGTCAGGACACTCCGCCCCGGGGGAGGGGGTTTCCTGGCCGCCTTCTTTCCCTGTTGGTGATGCCTCCATCACAAGGATGATATGGTTGGCCTTTGATCATCACACAACCCCGGATCACATCCCCACACACTGTCCCCATGAGAAAAGGCACTAGATGAGTGAAAGAAAGTGTCTGCTTCATTTCAGGTGGGAAAGGAATTCCCTCTGTACCAAAAAGACAGGGATCCCTGTTTCTCAGACTTGGAGATCATGTCTGAGACATGATAACATAGACCAGACCCAGGAAGGAGGAAGAAGGAAGATACAAGGAGAGGTAGGTGAGGAGATGGCCCCTCTGGGCCACAGGAAGGCGAGGGGCCTGCCACACCCAGCCCAGGGCCAGCCTTTCCAAAGCTGCAAGACAGTTTCTAAGTTTGTGAATAGAAAAAGGAAGGAATTCTAAAACGGGAGGAGAGAGAGAACGCAGGATATACGATCATAAACATGACAAAATCCACCCAGCTTATCTCAGAAAATATGCACAGCATTTCCCTGTATCAGTAAAAGGAGCTGATGTTGGGCTTGTTCCACCCTTGAATGAATCAGACTTTGAATCACCTGAGACCAAAAGGGGGACTAGAATCTGTACAATTGTGCCCTGTTTTTCAGATCCTGCTCAGCTTGTCACACATGTGCTTCCAAAAGGTACCAATTTCTGAAATATATTCAGACCATCCCAAATAAAACATCCTCAACATATTGTAGGTATAGGTCACATTATCCTAGGATTCCTTGGGGAAAAAAAAAGGAATTTTCCAGCCAGCACAGGGCGTTGGATAACAGAACCAGATGTGTTTGTTCCCTGGGGGCCTCAGGCCTTGTCATTTCACCAGCAAACATATCAGTGGGAGCAGGAGAGGTGGCTACACGGACAGCAGGCCCCGGACAGCCGGCAGGCCCCAGGCCACATGGAGGCCTCTCTTCCTGCAAAGCCATCCTGCCCCAGTCATTGCTTAAGGGAAAACTCAGTGGCCTGATCACCCACAGTCACCCACACACATGCCCTCCGGGGCATGAGACCAGCCTGGGTGACCATGTGTACAATCGTGTGTGAGAGAGAGACAGAGACAGAGAGACAAAGAGATGATAGTTGTAACACAAAGCACAGCAGCCCAACTATAGACCACCCCTGCCCAAGCCAGCGCTCTGCCAGGCAGTCCGGAGGACACTGTCAACTTCAGAAGCACAACCCCATGTGGGGTCCCCGATAACCCAGAAACCCTAGGGGGTACAGAGAATGGCCTGTCCAGGAGCCTGCTGAGAGCAGGACTCTGAGAAAGTTTGTCCACTGCAGGGCTACTGCCCTCCCCAGCGCTGGAAACCCAGTGTGGTCCAGAGCGCTGGTCAGCGCCAAGCCCAGAGGCCCACCCTGCTTTCACGGTGGGAGAACACTAGGCCCCTGAGTCCCACCGCTGACAGGATTTCCACGGGCAGTGCGCAGGGTCAGGAAGCTTTCCTAAGGAAGACCCATATGCCCTGGAGCAGTCCTCACTGGTCTTCCCAAAGGCCAGCTCTGCTTTAACCCGGGGAGGATGGGCGGCAGATCATTGGCCATAATCATTAGTGAGCACGCTCTATACTCAAGGCAGTGGACTGGGGCTGGGGCTGGGCAGAACACAGGCTCTGACCACCGTAAGTCCACAGTCCAGGAGGCCCTGAAATTTTACCGAGCACCCCCAACCCTGCTGATCACCCCCACCTCCCTCTTCCTGCAACCCCCGTCAGGAGCTCCCCAAAATCAAGGTGGCAACATGGAAAGGGGTGAGGAAGAGCCTGGAAGGAGCCCAGGAACAGCCCACACGTCTCCCGCAAACACAGCCTCACAAAGTCAGATTCGTCCTGGCAGGTAAAGCAAGGGACACGTCATGAATGGAGGGTGAGGGGCTCTGTCCCACCTTCAGACTACACAGCATCTCAGGGGACAAATAAAGCTCTGGATCCATTTCTCAAACTAATGCTTGATGGAACCCTACTCCAAGTAGAAGGGATGGTGAAAGAGATGTGTCCCGTATTTAAATAGCTTTGGGGAACATAGGTTGAAAGGAAGCCTGGTGCCGCCCTGCAGGATTCATCCAAGCTTTTACCCCTTCTTTCCCTCTGAGAAGGCAGCAGAGGCAGACTATACAGCCGTGGCCAAGATTAAGGCAGGAAACCTTCAAGGCAAGAAGGAGGAGGAGCTGCTGAAACAGGAGGAGGAGCTGAAGGTGGAGCTGTCCCAGCGGCACGTGGCTCAAGTGGCAGGCAGCCTGGCTTCCAAACTCTTAAAAGTCCGAGTTGTTCATAAATCCATCACCCATGTACTGAGTGTCATTAACCAGACTCAGAAAGAGAACCTCAGGAAATTCTATAAGAGCAAGAAGTACAAGCCCCTGGATCCAGGGCCCAAGAAAACACGCCATTGACTGAACAAGCATGAAGAGAACCTGAAGACCAAGAAGCAGCAGCAGAAGGAGCCTCTGTACCCTCTCTGGGAGTACTCAGTCCAGGACTGAGCATCCAGGCATCAATAAAACATATAAATCAGAAGAAAAAAAAAACTTTTATCTCATCACAGTGTATCGGGCTTCCCTAGTGGCTCAGCTGGTAAAGAATCTGCATGCAGTGCGGGAGACCTGAGTTTGATCCCTGGGTTGGGAAGATCCCCTGGAGAAGGGAAAGGCTACCCACTCCAGTATTCTGACCCAGAGAATTCCATGGACTGTATAGTTCATAGGGTCGCAAAGAGTTGGACACAACTGAGTGATTTTCACTTCACTTCAGTGTATCTGGAATGTCTGAGAGATGTGGACCTGCCACAATGCCACATTTATTTAACCACAAACCCTTTGTCATGGACCATAAAGCCAGGGTTCCATGGGACACTGGGTGGGGTTGCAACCCTAATCTGTCTCACAGCCCTGACACCAGGAGGGGTTTGTGCCCAGGTGTCCCCACCCCCAACCCCCATCACATAGGAACCTGCTTCAAATGCAAATTCTCAGCCCCACCTTGACCTCTTGAATCAGAAACCCTGGTCGTGGACAGGGTAATCTGTTCAGTTCAGTTCAGTTTGGTCACTCAGTCATGTCCAACTCTTTGCAACCCCATGGACTGCAGCACGCCAGGCCTCCCTCCATCACCAACTCCCAGAGCTTATTCAAACTCATGTCCATTGAGTCAGTGATGCCATCCAACCATCTCATCCTCTTCGTCCCCTTCTCCTCCTGCCTTCAGTCTTTCCCAGCATCAGAGTTTTTTTCCAAGGAGTCAGGTCTTCCCATCAGGTGGCCAAGTTTGGAGTTTCAGCTTCAGCATCAGTCCTTCCAATGAATATTCAGGACTGATTTCCTTTAGGATTGGCTGATTGGATCTCTTGCAATCCAAGGGACTCTCAAGAGTCCTCTCCAACACCGCAGTTAAAAAGCATCAATTCTTGGTCGCTCAGTTTTCTTTATAGTCCAACTCTCACATCCATACATGACTACTGGAAAAACCATAGCCTTGACTAGATGGACCTTTGTTGGCAAAGCAGTGTTTCTGCTTTTTAATATGCTGTCTAGGTTGGTCATAGCTTTTCTTCCAAGGAGCAAGCATCTTTTAATTCATGGCTGCAGTCACCATCTGCAGTGATTTTGGAGCCCAAAAAAATAAAGTCAGCCAGTGTTTCCACTGTTTCCCCATCTATTTCCCATGAAGTGATGGGACCAGATGCCATGATCTTAGTTTTTAGAATGTTGAGTTTTAAGCCAGCTTTTTCACTCTCCTCTTTCACTTTCATCAAGAGGCTCTTTAGCTCCTCTTCACTTTCTGCCATGAGGCTGGTGTCATCTGCATATCTCAGGTGATTGCTATTTCTCCCGGCAATCTTCATTCCAGCTTGTGCTTCATTCAGCCCAGCATTTTGCATGTACTCTGCATAGAAGTTAAGTAAGCAGGGTGACAATATACAGCCTTGACACACTCCTTTCCCGATTTGGAACCAATCTGTTGTTCCATGTCCAGTTCTAACTGTTGCTTTTTGACCTGCATAAAGATTTCTCAAGAGGCAGGTCAGGTGGTCTGGTACTCCAGTCAAAGGCTTTGGCACAGTCAATAAAGCAGAAGTAGATGTCTTTCTGGAACTCTCTTGCTTTTTTGATGATCCAACAGATATTGGCAATTTGATCTCTGGTTCCTCTGCCTTTTCTAAAACCAGCTTTCTGGAAGTTTTCGGTTCATGTACTGTTGAAGCATGGCTTGGAGAATTTTGAGCATCACTTTGCTAGTAATCTGTTACTCTAACCCTAACCTCAACAAACCCTCCAAGGGGATCTGATGTAACTCCAGTTTGGGAGGCACTGAAACAAGGGAGATGACCACAGCTGTGACACCCTCCCCATGGAAGCTGGAGTCTAGGAGTGTGGAAAGGAGTTCTCCAAAAGCAGTAACAAGGAATGAAATGAATTTTAGGGGTATTTCCCTTGGAAAAGGAAATGGCAACCCACTCTGCTATTCTTGCCTGGAAAATCCCATGGACAGAGGAGCCTGGCAGGCTACATACAGTTCATGGGGTTGCAAAGAGTCAGACACGACTGAATGACTGGGCTTTCTGAGCTTCCCTCAAACTTCTAACCCTAACCTCAACAAACCCTCCAAGGGGATCTGATGTAACTCCAGTTTGGGAGGCACTGAAACAAGGGAGATGACCACAGCTGTGACACCCTCCCCATGGAAGCTGGAGTCTAGGAGTGTGGAAAGGAGTTCTCCAAAAGCAGTAACAAGGAATGAAATGAATTTTAGGGGTATTTCCCTTGGAAAAGGAAATGGCAACCCACTCTGCTATTCTTGCCTGGAAAATCCCATGGACAGAGGAGCCTGGCAGGCTACATACAGTTCATGGGGTTGCAAAGAGTCAGACACGACTGAATGACTGGGCTTTCTGAGCTTCCCTCAAACTGATAGTGGGTGACTGAGGGGCCACGCAGGCAAGCACAGGCTGCTCTGCAGGGTGATGGACTGCCCACCACCTGGTGCTGGGTCCCTCCCAGTGGCCACTGCCCGCATGCAGCCAGTAGCCAGCAGGCCCAGGAAAGCCTGAGAGGGACTCTGCACACTGAGCACCATGCATGGACGGAGCCTCTCCTTCCCGTGCGGTCAGGATCGCAAACCTCAGTTCACATGGACCCAGCTAGCCTGGAAACCAGCCTGAACGCCAGCGCCTCTCTGCGGTATCAGGCTCGTACAGAGAATGTGTCTGGATAGAGAGGAGGCAGAGCTGGTCCGGCCTGGGTCCCCAGACACAGATGTCACCACCACCAATCCCCCCTCACCCCACATTCTCTGGCGGAAATTTTATTGCTGAAAATTAGACCAAACTAAGCAGAAGTAACATGGTGACCCCTGGCAGCCTGCTTCTGTGGCAGCTGCTCAGGTCACACCCAGGGGGCAATCTGAGGCTGAGGCCAGCTGTCCACTCCCCATCCCACCCCTCCCCCACAGGGCAGGGGCTGGCAGCCTGACCACCCCACAGCTCAACCAACAAGATCGGGGTCAGGCTGGACATTTTGCAGAATTATGGATGTTAAAAACAAAGCACCAAACTACCATCTTCTTGATCATTTCTTAAATCCCAGAAGCTTTCAACAAAGGTTCCCTCTGCCCTGGATCATCTGACTTATTTAGGAATTCTCCCCTTAACACAAGGGATGTGATATTTGGAGAGTATTTCCCATAATTTGGATCTGAATATATACATATATAGGTTTCCCAGGTGGCATTGGAGGTAAAGAACACACCTGCCATTGCAGAAGACATAAGAGGTGGAAGTTTGAGTCCTGGGTCAGGAAGATCCCCTGGAAGAAGGCATGACAACCCACTCGGTAATTTTGCCTGAAGAATTCCATGCACAGAGGAGCCTGGAGGGCTACGGTCCGTAGAGTCACAAAGAGTCAGACATGACTGAAGCCATTTGGCATGCACGCATACACACATACAATGTCAGACAGCAGCATTCACTCAAAGTTTCAGAAGAACGTTGGCGAGCACCAACTTATACTCTGATACCCACAGACATATTTGAACTCACCAAGGCTGAGACAGAAATAAAGGTGGGGGAACACAATGGCCCTAGCCACAGCCTTCCAGGAGACCTCCACGGCCACCACCTTCAGCTTAGACCTAGTGATTCCAAGCCTGGGGTCTAGCCAGGACGTGGAGCCTCCCAGGTGGCGACACTGCCACCCAAGCAGGACCTAGGATGTAGAGACCCAACGGCCTAGATGTCTGGGAAAGGCAGAAAAGATAGGAGATACATTTAAAATTGTACATTCCAAAAGCACTCCAGGAAGAGCTGAGCAGTTCTTACCACGAGTTAACCACGTTCAGGGCTCCAGCCTCCACTAGTGCTTAGCTCCAGTCCCCGCCCCAGCAGCAAGGTCTCCT
This sequence comes from Aepyceros melampus, assembly GCA_006408695.1. Taxonomy (NCBI): domain Eukaryota; kingdom Metazoa; phylum Chordata; class Mammalia; order Artiodactyla; family Bovidae; genus Aepyceros; species Aepyceros melampus. Next base: position 317,149 of record SJXQ01010572.1, read on the forward strand.
TGAGGGGCCAGTCAGGGGCACAGCCTTTGCTCCGCCTGTGAACCACAGGCAGAGCGGGTGGGTTGGCGGCAGGGTCCCCGGGCCTCCTGTCCTCTGTGGGGAGCACCTGGACCTCGGATTTTGTCCACCATGAATAGCCTCACAGAGTGTGTTGACTAGACTAAGTCCTGGAAAGTCACATCACTGAGAGTGTGCGCATCACATCCTCCTAAAAGGTGTGCAGCTGTTCACCTGAGTCCGACCGGAATATGCTCTCTCTGAGTCGAGGAGGTTCTTCTATGACATTTCCTTTTCTAATGCCATTCACAGTAGCAGTAATAGAAATAGTGACATCAACTGAGCACTTCTGTATCAGCTGCTGTGCTGACCATTTTACATTCAGACTCTCACTTAATCTTCATAATAGCCCACAAAGGTAGCACTCCTAGTGTTACCAAGCCAATCAATGGGGGAAGCTGAGGCTTGTAAAGTTATGAAATATGTCCAGGGTCCCAGCAAGTAACTAGGATGGAGCCCTGCCTTCTGACCCCAGAGCCCACCTCTCTTCTTTAAAATAATAAAATAAAATTGAGATATAATCAATATATGGGCTTCCCAGGTGGTGCTCACAATAAAGAAGCCCCCTGCCAATGCAGGAGACATAAGAGACACAGGTTCGATCCTTGGGTCTTCCTAGATCCTCTGAAGAAGGGCTTAGCAACCCACTCCATTATTCTTGCCTGGGAATCTGATGGACAGAGAAACCTGGTGAGCTATAGTCCATGGGGTCACAAAGAGTCAGACACGACTGGAGTGAAAGCACGGCACCCAATCAACATATGACATTGTGTAAGTTTGAGGTGCACAAAGGGTTTGATGCATTTGTATGTTACAATAAGATTACTATAGCCTCATTGGCCACCTCCATCTAGTCACATAATTATCATCTTCTTTTGTGTGTTGGTAACAGTCAGGATCTAGTTTCTTAGCAATTTGGAAGCTTTCTTTTTTTAAGTCCACCTTCTTATTTATCTTGGAGTATTTCCAAAGTTTTAAAGTTGGAAGAACTCTTGTTTGAATGTATAACTCAGGAGTGAGAGAAGCTGAGTGATCATTTGTTCATTTGTGAGATGCTGGTTGACATGTGTCAGTGAGAGAAGGTCCATAATGCTGTCATGAGCAGACCTAACACCAAGGGTCTAGGGACAGGAAGTTCGTTTCTCCCTCCCATAGCAGTTCCCAGAGGAGCAGGCCCATGGGACCAGGTTTGTCCTGGGTCATTTTCCACCACCACCTACAGTAGGAGTACCCTGCTGAAACTAGTTAAGAAACGTGCACCAGAATGTAAGTCAACATCCTGCTTCATTCACTGAGTCTTATTTTACAAAGAAAGCCTTCCCTGAATGAGACAATGTGCTTGGCAATGCACTCGCTCTGCATTCTGGCACTAACTCCACTCTTCCTGGGTGTAGCAGTTATGGACCAGTCCAAAGAGCATACTTTGCGTGTACCCCATGGCACCCCTGTCCACCTGGGGTGATCATGTTCCTTTGAGCTCACATATCACTTCTGCTCTGGCATTCTGTAGGTGAAGACTTAGACACGCGTCACAGCTCACTGCAAGGCCATGAAAGATGAGCTGTGTGCTGGGCCAAAAGAGGTCACCTGGCCCAACAGACCTTCGTCTGGGAGGAGGAAAATCCTGAGCATCCTGTGTCTCTTACCCATTCCTTTCTGCACTCTGGCATGAGGCTCCCCACTGCAGATGGGCACTGTGGAGGACATTTCTGTTCTTTCTTTCTAGTCTCCTAGGAAGATCACACTTCCTGCCACCTTGAAGGTAGGACCCTAAGTCCAGTGACGGGTGTCCTTGGAAGAAGAGGAAATGTTGAACACAGATGCACAGAGAAGACCAAGTAAAGACAGAGAAGAGATCAGAGGAACGCAGCTGCAAGCCAAGGACCGCCAAGCGCTGCCAGGATCGCCAGAGGCTGAAAGAGATTCTGCGCTGAGCCCCTGAGAAGGAAGAAGCCCAGCTGACACCCTGGAGTCAGGCTGTGGGCCCTGGAGCCAGGAGAGAACAGATTGCTGTTGTTTAAGCCACCCAGTCTGTGGTACTTCATTACAGCAGCCTCCCAGAAAACCCAGACAATCCCTAAAGGACTTTGCAGAAGTTTTAGAACATATCCAAAAATTCTAGACATGACTGCAAATAAAGATGGAAACCCTATCCCCAAACCCCATTCCCCTCAGCTCAAACATGTGACTTGCATCTGAGGTGCCGGACGGGGTGGAAGTGATGCCAGGTGAGGTCAGGTCATGAAAGGTGACAGCTGGCTCTTCTGCAGGCTGTCCCTATGGACCCCTGCCACTGTGCTCTGAAGAGGCCCGCCACATGAGGAGGCCACAGGTCTTGGCGGATAGCACCAGCAGAAAGAAGTCCCAGCTGAAAGCCAGCATCAGCCTCCAGATGTGGGGCTGGGGATGCGGAGATGACCAAGCTACAGTGACCACTACCGCCCGAGGGGTCCCTAGAGGACACACCCTCTTGGCCAAGTGATCCCAAACCTGCAGGGTGGCGAGCCAAGCATTGCTGTTGTTTCACAGGACTCAGCTTTGGGATATTTGTTATGTGGCAGTGAAGAACTGAAGCAGGGGGATTCACCACAGAGAAGAGAGATAGGAAAGACCAGAGAATTACTATCATGACAGGGACACTGGGGAAATTTCAGGTTACGTAGGAGAGCCCAGGCTGGAGGGGAGGGAAGGCTGCCAGCCAACATCCAATGTGTAGAGACACAATCCAAAGACACACCCCAGTTCTCGGAAACCTTAATAACCTAAGCCTAAGGGCAGGAAATGCACTCCTGGAGGCCCCAATACCTTGACTCATCTTTCACAAGGAGTCAGGGGTGAGAAGGAGCCTCTGTGGTACCCTTACTTCTATCACACCAAAGCTAGAGTGAACCAGGAGATGCATGTTCGCCCAGCATGCCACTTCTCAGCTGCTTCTTCAGCTACATCTGAAAGTGAGGGAGTAAGTGTAAACCATTCATTCCAAAATAGCATCCCCTGCCCCAAAGGCCTGCATGTTGTGGGTCTGAGCGCCACACTTCCAGGGCGGAACCAGGGCATCCATGTGCAAAGCACCACAGGACATGTGGGGTGATCTGCCATCTTGGTGGCCAGTTCCTCATGGGTCATATCTGCATCAGAGCAGGGTGTCCCACAAGGGTCTGACCAGCTCTGGGCTCCAGGGACATCTAAGCCTAGAGAGTAACAGGCTTAGATGTCCACATTTACTTACCTGTCTCCCCAAATACTTTATGGCAGCTGGAGAGTAAGCACATGATTCTATGCTGCAAGATGTGGCAAAAGCACAGTGAGAAACTCAAGGCAAAAGAAAGCGGAGACGGGCAGGTGGTGGCAGTGGCAGCCTGGTGTCAAAGGACCGAAAGAAAACCGGAGAAAGATCCGGAGAGCACCTCCTGTTTGCTTAAGTGCCAAAGTGACATCTCGTCAGAGACACAGAGAGGCGGAACGAGAGAAAGAGCACAGACTCTTCAAGGAAACCCGCCCTGAACCTGGATTAACCCACTTCCCTAGGATCTCAGAAACTCATTCAAGACAAGTCCTGCTGAACAAGGACTAGCCCCTGAGATAGGCCAGCTTTAAAGATGGATTTGATTCAACCTGGATTACAGAGTTGTTAGAGAAATTTGAGCAACATATCTCCGCCTTGCTGCACTCTTCTAAGTTAGATGAATTTCTTATAATTTTTTCCAAAAAAAAATCAGTCAACAAGGAGTCTTGATTTTTCAGGTAGTATAGTATGGGATCTCTAATGCTCAAAGTAAATGTCACATCAGAAAAATAGTTTAATGGAGAAAAAAATTAACAGCAGCACTTCTTACCACTTCCCACTCTGCTAAAAGTATCCATTAAGACAGCCTTCAGCCCTCAAGTAGCAAGCATCAGGATTAATATTAAATGGGCCCAGATCCTTCTTAGTGCAAATCAGACTCATGGCAGGAATTCAGGGGATGGCCTTCCTTTCGATTGTTATTGTAATGAGCGTTATTTAAAAATCAGTGTACTCCATTTAAAAAAGCATCTTCTGTCCACTCCCACCACTTTTCTTCATCATTGGATATTGTTTGATTTCCCGGAGCTGCTGTAACAAACTACCACAAACTCAGTGCCTTAAAACCATATATATTTCTCAAAAAACAAAACAAAAATCAAAAAATGAGCAGAATACTAAAGAGGTATTTCTCCAAATAATACATACAGATGGCCCAAAAAAGCACGTGAAAAGATGCTCAACATCATATCACTAATTATTATTGGTGTTGTTGTTTAGTTGGTAAGTCATGTCTGACTCTTTTGCAATCCCATGGAGTGGCCTGCCAGGATCCTCTGTCCACGGGATTTCTCAGGCAAGAATATTGGAGTGGGTTGCATTTCCTTCTCCAGGGGAATCTCCCTGACTCAGGGATCAAATTCATGTCTCCTGCATTTTTTACCACTGAACCACCAAAGAAGCCCCTCACTAATTATTGGAGAAATGCAAATCAAAACTACAATGAAGTATCACTTCACACTGGTCAGAATGGCCATCACCAAAAGCCTGCAAACAATAAGTGCTTGAGAAGATGTGGAGAAAAAGGAACCCTTCTACACTGTTGGTGGGAATGTGAATTTGTACAACCACCACGGAGAGCAGCATGGAGGTTCCAAAAAAAAATAAAAATAGAGCTACCATATGACCCAGCAACCCCACTCCCAGGCTATATCTAGAGAAAACCATAATTTGAAAGGATACAAGCACCCCTATGTTCATTGCAGCACTGTTTACAATAGCCAGGACAAGGGAGCAATCTAAATGCCCATGGACAGATGAATGGATAAGGAAGACGTGACACATATATACAGTGGAACATGACTCAGTCATAAAAAGGAATGAATTAATGCCATTTGCAATGACATGGATAGACCTACATATTGTCATATAGAGTGAAGTCAGAAAGAGAAAGGCAAATATCATATAATATCACTTATGTGTGGAATCCTGAAAAATTATACAGATGAACTTATTTGCAAAGCAAAATAAAGTCATGGTATAGAAAACAAATTTACAGTTACCAAGGGGAGAAGAAAGTGGGATGAGTTGGGAGACTGGGACCAACATATACACACTACTATATATAAAATATACAACTAAGGAGAATACTGCGGAGCACAAGGAACTCTACTCAGCGCTCTGTGGGGTCCTAAATGGGAGGAAATCTAAAAATAAGGAATACCTATATATGTGTAACTGATTCATCTTGCTGTATAGCAGAAAATAGTACAACATTGTAAAGTAACTATAGTCCAATGAAATTTTTTAAAGAAATTTTAAAAACACAGATTTATTATCTTAGCATTCTATAGGGTAGGAGTCTGACACAGATATCATTGGGCTAAAATCAAGGTGTGGACAGGGCTGGCTTCTGCTGGAGGCTCTTGGGGAGACTCCATTTTCTTGCTTTTCCAGCTTCTAGAAGCTACTCACATTCCTCAGCTCACAGCCTCTTCCTTTATCTTTAAAGACAGAAAGAAGCAACCTTAGTCTCTCTTACCTCATCATGCTGACCTCCTACTTGCCAACTTCTTGCCTTTGTGGTTACACTAGGTCCACCTGTACAATCCAGAATAACCTTTTGAAGTAACTGGTTAGCAACCTTAATTCCATCCACAGACATAATTGCCTTTGGCCATGTCAACTAATTTATGCATTTTCAGATATAAGGATTAGAATGTGCACATTCTAATGCCATTATTCTGCCTATCACAGAAGTCCCTGTGAGAAAATTAAATAAAAAGCATACAAGTTGGAGAGGAAGAAATAAAACCATCTTTATCTACCTCACAAACTACCTCACAAAGACATGAGACTCTGTGTAGAGAAATCTAAGGAACATACAAAACACTGCTAAAACTAACAAATGAGCATAACAAGATTGTAGAATCCAAGGTCAATATACAAAAATCCATTGTATTCATATATACTAAGAGTACAATGTAAACTGGAAATTTTTGTATATTACAAATGCAATGAAAATTTTGAATATTAAATTTTTTAAAAAAATTAAAATCTTAAAACTCATTTATAATGTTACCAAAGAATATGAAATATTTTTGTATGTTTCTACATAAATTTGAATAAGCTTATTATTACATTAACAGATGCACAAATGATCAAATGAATCTGAGAAAAATTAAACTGCAATAAATGGAGCACATTTCACACTCATGATTTGTATTGTTGTGCTGTCAATTCTCTCCAGACTGATGAACAGATTTGGTGAAAGCCCAGACAAAATCTCAGGAGTATTTTTTTATAGAAATTTAGGAGCTAATTACAAAATGTATATGAAAATACAAAGAACCTAGAATAACCAACCCGACTTTGAAAAAGAACAGGGTTTAGGACTCACAGTTCTGATTTTAAGATGTACTGTGTGTGCTGTGTGCTTAGTCACTCAGTCATTTTCAACTGAAAAGAGTCACGCAGACTCTTTTTGACCCTATGGACTGCAGCCCCTCAGGCTCCTCTGTCCATGGGAACTGTCCAGGCAAGAATACTGGAGTGGGTTGCCATGCCCTCCTCTGGATCTTCACAACCCAGGGACCGAACCCAGGTCTCCCACTTTGCATGCAGATTCTTTACCTAAGCCACCAGGGAATCCCTGCTGCTGCTGCTGCTGCTGCTAAGTCACTTCAGTCGTGTCCGACTCTGTGCGACCTCGTAGACGGCAGCTCACCAGGCTCCTCCGTCCCTGAGATTATCCAGGCAAGAACACTGGAGTGGGTTGCCATGTCCTTCTCCAATGCGTGAAAGTGAAGTCGCTCAGTCATGTTCGACTCTTAGCAACCCCATGGACTGCACCCTACCAGGCTCCTCCGCCCATGGGACTTTCCAGGTAAGAGCACTGGAGTGGGTGCCGTTGCTTTCTCCCAGGGGATCCCTAAGATGCACTATAAGTGAACAGTTATCAGGACAGCATGGTGTTAGGGTCTAAGCGAAATAGACACGTAGACCAATAGAGAAACACAGTTCAGAATTAGACCCACTCGTTCAGGGCCAGTTAATTTTTGGCAAAGGTGCCAAGCCAATTCAATGGAAAAATTATAATCTTTTCAACAAAGGGAACTAAAACAAATGGCTATCTGCATGAAAAATAGGATAAAACAATTAAATTCAACCCCTACCTCACACGTTTTCTTTTTCAGATAATGGAGTGGTTTGCCATTCCCTCCTCCAGCGGACCACGTTTTGTCAAACTCTCCACTATGACCTGTCCGTCTTAGGTGCCCCTGCACAGCATGGCTCGTAGCTTCCTTGAGTTTCGCAAGCCCCTTCTCCATGACAAGGCTGTGATCTCAAATCTTCAAGCAAGGCTTCAGCACTGCATAAACTGAGAAACTCCAGATGTACAAGCGGGGTTTAGAGAAGGCAGTTCAGTTCAGTTCAGTCGCGCAGTCGTGTCAGACTCTTTGCGACCTCATGAATCGCAGCACGCCAGGCCTCCCTGTCCATCACCAACTCCCGGAGTTCACTCAGACTCACGTCCATTGAGTCTGTGATGCCATCCAGCCATCTCATCCTCGGTTGTCCCCTTCTCCTCCTGCCCCCAATCCCTCCCGGCATCAGGGTCTTTTCCAATGAGTCAACTCTTCGCATGAGGTGGCCAAAGTACTGGAGCTTCAGTTTTAGCATCATTCCTTCCAAAGAAATCCCAGGGTTGATCTCCTTCAGAATGGACTGGTTGGATCTCCTTGCAGTCCAAGGGACTCTCAAGAGTCTTCTCCAACACCACAGTTCAAAAGCATCAATTCTTCGGTGCTCAGCCTTCTTCA
>SJXQ01010572.1:325358-363158 GCA_006408695.1 Aepyceros melampus
TTTTCCATGATCCAGCGGATGTTGGCAATTTGATCTCTGGTTCCTCTGCCTTTTCTAAAACCAGCTTGAACATCAGGGAGTTCACGGTTCACGTATTGCTGAAGTCTGGCTTGGAGAATTTTGAGCATTACTTTACTAGCATGTGAGATGAGTGCAATTGTGCGGTAGTTTGAGCATTCTTTGGCATTGCCATTCTTTGGAATTGGGATGAAAACTGACCTTTTCCAGTCCTGTGGCCACTGCTGAGTTTTCCAAATTTGCTGGCAAATTGAGTGCAGCACTTTCACAGCATCATCTTTCAGGATTTGAAACAGCTCCACTGGAATTCCATCACCTCCACTAGCTTTGTTCGTAGTGATGCTTTCTAAGGCCCACTTGACTTCATGTTCCAAGATGTCTGGCTCTGGATTAGTCAACACATCATCATGATTATCTGGGTCGTGAAGATCTTTTTTGTACAGTTCTTGCATGTATTCTTGCCACCTCTTCTTAATATCTTCTGCTTCTGTTAGGTCCAGACCATTTCTGTCCTTTATTGAGCCCATCTTTGCATGAAATGTTCCCTTGGTATTTCTAATTTTCTTGAAGAGATCTCTAGTCTTTCCCATTCTGTTCTTTTCCTCTATTTCTTTGCATTGATTGCTGAAGAAGAGGAACCAGAAATCGAATTGCCAACATCCATTGGATCATAGAGAAAGAAGGGAATTCCAGGAAAACATCTACTTCTGCTTCACTGACTATACTAAAGCCTTTGTCTCTGTGATCACAACAAACAGAAAAATTCTTCAAGAGATGGGAATACCAGACCACCTCACCTGCCTCTTGAGAAACCTATATGCCGGTCAAGAAGCAACACTTACAACCTTACATGGAACAACTGACTGGTCCAGAATTGGGGAAGGAGTAAGTCAAGGCTGTATATTGTCACCTTGCTTATTTAACTCATATGCTGAATACATCATGCAAAATGCCAGGGTGGATGAATCACAGGCTGGAATCAAGGTTGCCAGGAGAAATATCAACAACCTCAGATAAACAGATGATACCACTATTATGGCAGAAACTGAAGAGGAACTAAACAGCCTCTTGATGAGTGTGAAAAAGGAAAGTGAAAAAGCTGGTTTAAAACTCAACATTCAGAAAACTAAGATCATGGCATCCAGTCCCATTACTTCATGGCAAATGGAGGGAAGGTGGAAATAGTGACAGATTTTATTTTCTTGGGCTCCAAAATCACTGCAGACAGCCATGAAATTAAAAGACACTGCTCCTTGGAAGAAAAGTTATGACAAACTTAGACAGCATATTAAAAAGCAAAGACATCACTTTGCTGACAAAGGTCCATATAGTCAAAGCTATGTTTTTTCCAGTAGTCATGTATGAATGTGAGAGTTGAACCAGAAAGAATGTTGAGTATCAAAGAATTGATGCCTTAGAATTGTGGTGCAGGAGAAGGCTCGTGAGAGTCCCCTGGACAGCAAGGAGATCAAGCCTGTCAATCCTAAAAAAAATCAACCGTGAATATTCACTGGAAGGACTGCTGCTGAAGCTGAAACTCTAATACTTTGGCCACCTGATGCAAAGAACTGACTCACTGGAAAAGACCCTGATGCTGGGAAAGACTGAAGGCAGGAGGAGAAGGAGGCAACAGCATCATCGATTCAATGGTCATGAATCTGAGCAAACTCCAGGAGACAGTGAAGGCAGAAAAACCTGGCATGCTGCGGTCCATACGGTCCCTAAGAGACTTAGCAACTGAACAACAAAAATCTCACACTGTATAAAAGACTAATATACAGTCTTGAAGTGGCTCATAGTTCTAAATGAAAAAGCAAAAACTATGAAATTTTACAAGTAAACAGAAGAAAATCTTGGTCTCCTGGGGTTAGGCAAAGACTTCTTAAATTGGACCCCTGAAGCATGAACCATATATTTTAAAGCTTAGTAACATAAACTTTCAACCTAGATAGCATATTGAAAAGCAGAGACATTACTTTGCCAACAAAGGTCCGTCTAGTCAAGCCTATGGTTTTTCCAGTAGTCATGTATGGATGTGAGAGTTGGACTTTGAAGAAAGCTGAGTGCCAAAGAATTGATGCTTTTGAACTGTGGTGTTGGAGAAAACTCTTGAGAATCCCTTGGACTGCAAGGAGACCCAACCAATCCATTCTCAAAGAGATCAGTCCTGGGTGTTCTTTGGAAGGAATGATGCTAAAGCTGAAACTCCAGTAATTTGGCCCCCTCATGCAAAGAGTTGACTCATTGGAAAAGACTCTGATGCTAGGAGGGATTGGGGGCAGGAGGAAAAGGGGATGACAGAGGATGAGATGGCTGAATGGCATCACCCACTCGATGGACATAGTTTGAGTGAACTCCGGGAGTTGGTGATGGACAGGGAGGCCTGGTGTGCTGCAGTTCATGGGGTCGCAAAGAGTTGGACACGACTGAGCGACTGAACTGAGCTTAACTGAAAATAAACTTCATCAAAATTGAGGATATTTGCTCTTCAACGGACACCATTAAGCCAAATGAAAAGGCAAACCACAGATTGTAAGAAAATATTTGCAAAACATGTAAAAAAGTTTTACCCAGAATATATGAAAAGCTGTTACAACTCAGTAATAAGGAGATAGCCCAACCTTTTTTAAAGGAGCAAACTATTTGGACGGTTCACCAAAGTTATCAGATGGCCAATGAGCACATGAAAAGATGTTCAACATCATCATACATTAGGGAAACACGAAGTAAAACCACAATGAAATACAACTAAACACCCACCAGAATTTTAGAGACTGACGATGCCAAGGTTGGTGAAGATGGAGACTGGAACTTTTCTGCACTGCTAGTGGGAGTATGAAATGGTACAGCCACTTTGGAAAAGTAGTTTGGAAGCATCATCTTACCAAATTAAACATATATTAACACTAATCATCTGACTCTGCAGTTCCTTTGTTCTGTATTCATTTGACACAGGAGAAAATACACGGCAGCACAAAGACTTGTACATGAAAGTTTATAGCAGTTTTTTTCATAATATCCAGAAACTAGGAACAACCCAAATGCCCATCAACTGGTGAATGGATTAAAAAAATTGTCTTCTATCCATACAGTGAAATGCCACTCCCCAGTTAAAAGGAACAAATTACAGAATCAGTTGACAACATGGATAAATCCTGAAAGCACGGCGCTACAGGAAAGAGGCCAGACACAACACACGCTGAATGCACGATGCCGAGGGCACGAAACCACAGAAAAGGCAACCAATGACGAAAGCAGAGCAGTGGTTTCCAGCAGCTGGTCTGGGAAAGGGCTGACTGCAGAAACTGCACGAAGGAGCTCATCAGGGTGGCGAATGTGCCAGACTGTATGTAGGTGTTAAGACTCTGGGTTATGGACCTAAAATGGTAAACTTTACTCTGTGTCAGTTATACCACCCCCCATAAAAGTGCCCATATAAAGGGAGAAAAAAGATTTTTTAAAAGACATTATTGGACTTTCCTGGTGGCACAGTGGCTAAGAACCTGCCTGCCAGTGCAGGGAACATGGGTTTGATCCCTGGTCCGGGAAGATCCCACATGCTGCAGAGCAACTAAGTCCGTGTGCCACAACTACTGAGCCGCGTTCTAGAGCTTTCGAGTCGCAACTACTGAATCCATGAGCTGCAGCTACTGAAGGTCACACACCCTGGAGCCTGTGCTCTGCAAAAAAGAGGCCACTGCAATGGGAAGCCCTCACACCACGGGTAGAGAAAGCCCACACAAAAGCAATAAACAAACAAACCATATTCTTAATTTAGGGTCACTTTGAAGAAAGCTGAAAGGAGTATACCGTTTGAGGATTATATTCAGTTGAAATGTTTAAACTTTAACAACAGCTCAGTAATTTAATGCTGTGCCACGTCCTGCTCAGAAAGCTAGGTCATCAAAAACAAAAAACATTGGGGCACAGCACCATCTAGTGGTGAAATTGTATATTTCAAGTACTAAAGTCTGTTGAAAGATAACTGACATGAAAATGTCTAGTAAAAAGTTTCACTTAATACTCCAAAGTAATTTTATACCATTTAACACCTACTAGTAGCAAAAAGTTGAGAAACATAAAAATCTAATTTTGAGTGGCAATCAACTCATTCTAATTAGAAATAAAGCAAAGTCTCTTGCTATCACTGTTAACAGTTTTCTGAAATGCAGAAGATTCAAAAACAAGTGAAACAGAAGCAAGACATACAATTGTTTTAAAAGAGAAAACAAAAAGAAAATAAAAGAGAAAACAAAAATGTTATAATTAGAAGATGTGGAGTAATGTACTGAAAACTGAGTTATCTTAAAATTTTTATAATGCATGAAGTCATCAAATATATGAATTTGATGTAAAATTTAATATATTTTGTATAACACAACAATCACATAATATAATTTATAATGGAGAAATATTCTATTAATAGTACCAGAAATAGCAGCAACAAAATACAGAAAACACCTATTGATAATTCTAAGAGCAATGTATAATGCCCAAGGAAGAAAACTCAAAATTTACAGAACGGAGTACAAAAAAGTTTATATAGTGAGACATATTATTGCTTGATGGAAAAACTTGATAGAATATATGTGTCTCTTTCTCTTCAGTTAATCTATTTTATGGAACTTAAGTCAAAACCATCACAACATTGTTCGGGAACTTGTTCATATAATTGAAGCTAATTCAGATTCTGCATATGTATCAGTTCAGTTCAGTTCAGTCGCTCAGTCGTGTCCGACTCTTTGTGACCCCATGAGCCGCAGCACGCCAGGCCTCCCTTTCCATCATCAACTCCCAGAGTCCACTCAAACCCATGTCCATTGAGTTGGTGAGCCATCCAACCATCTCATCCTCTGTCATCCCCTTCTCCTCCTGCCTTAAATCTCTCCCAGCATCAGGGTCTTTTCCAATGAGTCAGCTCTTGGCATCAGGTGGCCAAAGTATTGGAGTTTCAGCTTCAACATCAGTCCTTCCAATGAACACCCAGGACTGACCTCCTTTAGTATGTATCATAGGGACAAAAAATGGACCACACTATATTGCGTGTGTGTGTGTGTGTGTGTGTGTGTGTGTGTTTGGCATCATACAGAATGCAACTTTTTGCAACAAGCCTTCCTGAGCACAAAATTACCTGTCTGAGATGCATCCGTGTCATTGCACATAGCAATCTGTCCACATTTTTGTGACTACAGATGGTGCAACTCTTCTCGCATTTCCTGGTGCACACATGGACACCTCTGGGAGCAGACTTGCCAAGTCACAGGCAAGTGCCCAGTCAGCCCCATGCAGATGAGGAAGTACTCTCCAGATGGGCAGTACCATGGTGAGTGCAGCCTTTAGGAGGTGATTAGGTGTAGATGACTTCATGCGGACATCTTGCTTCCCTTCTCCTGCAGACAGCTTGCTTCCCTTCTCCTCTCCCTATGAGGACATTGTGAGAAGGTAGCCATCTGCAGCTTGGAAGAGGGCTTTCATGAAGAACTGAATCTGCCGACACCTTGATATTATTATTATTTTTTTTGACTAAACAACAACAATATCATTTATTGCACGGTATTGTGGTATACCTTAGTTTATCGTCAAATTTAGACACAGTCATATTAACCATATGGAAAACATGTTAGCTGAAATGATCATTGGTTTACATCTTTTTATTTTATTTTTATATGTCAATTATATTTTTATTTTTAATATAAATTTATTTATTTTAATTGAAGGCTAATTACTTTACAATATTGTATTGGTTTTGCCATACACTGATATGAATCAGCCATGGGTGTACACGTGTTCCCCATCCTGAACACCCCTCCCACATCCCTCCCATACCATCCCTCTGGGTCATCCCAGTGCACCACCCCAAGCATCCTGTATCCTGCATCAAACCTGGACTGGCAATTCATTTCACATATGATAATATACATGTTTCAATGCCATTCTCCCAAATCATCCCACCCTCGCCCTCTCCCACAGTGTCCAAAAGACTGTTCTATACATCTGTGTCTCTTTTGCTGTCTCACATACAGGGTTATTGTTACCTTCTTTCTAAATTCCATATATATGCATTAGTGTACTGTATTGGTGTTTCTGTTTCTGGCTTACTTCACTCTGTATAATAGGCTCCACTTTTATCCACCTCATTAGAACTGATTCAAATGTATTCTTTTTAATGGCTGAGTAATACTCCATTGTGTATATGTACCACAGCTTTCTTATCTATTCATCTGCTGATGGACATCTAGGTTGCTTCCATGTCCTGGCTATTATAAACAGTGCTGTGATGAACATTGAGGTACACACGTCTCTTTCAATTCTGGTTTCCTCAGTGTGTATGCCCAGCAGTGGGATTACTGGGTCATATGGCAGTTCTATTTCCAGTTTTTTAAAGAATCTCCACACTGTTCTCCATAGTGGCTGTACTAGTTTGCATTCCCACCAACAGTATAAGAGGGTTTCCTTTTCTCCACACCCTCTCCAGCATGTATTGCTTGTAGACTTTTGGATCGCAGCCATTCTGACTGGAGTGAAATGGTTCCTTATTGTGGTTTTGATTTGCATTTCTCTGATAATGAGTGATGTTGAGCATCTTTTCATGCGACATCTTGATATTAGACTTGCAACATCCAGGACTGTGAGACAATGCATTTCTGTTGGTTAAGCCACTCAGTCTGTGGTGTTTGCTTATGGTGTTTGCTGAGAAGACCAATACAACATATCTCAGCTGTGAAATTTTGCATTTTGTTGGTAAGAGCTAAAATATTGCTGCCTTCATTTATAAAATTTCCCCCAAATTCTTTCTTATTTCAGTCAGATACAGTTTGGAAACTGCTAATTCCATAAATTTTAGATTGCAATGACATGCTCATATCAATATCACTATTTTGAGTACCATTAAATATATTCAGTCTAAAATGTTCAATTATTTTTAGCCATGCAATAAAAATATTGCAGATTTTGATAGCATTTTCTAAATGTTTTTCATTTGCATTATCAATATCCTCCATAATATTTGTCCCCAAGAATATCTGTCAAATTTTTTATTGTATGTTCAGTTCAGTTCAGTTCGGTTGCTTAGTTGTGTCCGACTCTTTGCGACCCCATGAATTGCAGCAGGCCAGGCCTCCCTGTCCATCACCAATCAATTCATAATGTTCCTTTATATTTTTGCTTTGACAATTACAATGTGTCTTTCTTAAGCCATGAACTTACCACTGTATTACTGCCAACTCTGATAAAAATGTGTTTGATGATTTCAACTTTTAACAACTTTCAAGTAACACTTGCATCCAACATTCATGACATTAACAACAAAGATAAGCCACTCATTTTCCTTGAAATTAACAAGTATTTCATGCCAGATAAAGATATTATTTGTTTCACTGTAAAGTATTGCAGGTTATCAAACTTTTGTACCTATTACGAATTAATTCCAAAACCTTTCACCAGAAATACGAATCTCTTTTCAATGCATTAGGTGTTCTGTCAGTTGCTTTTTTTTTTTTCTTGGAAAGAGTCCTTCTAGAACCTCCCTCCTGCTGTTCCCTCAAGGCACCCATTCTGTAGCCTTAGTCCACAGGACCCTCAGGGCACTTCAGGTAACAGGTCATCATGAGATTCCTTTACCTCTCTCTTCCTTCCTGGACCTCCCATTTCTCTCTCTCTCTCTCATTTAAATTTCTTAATTAATTAATTTCTTAATTTCTTCGCCGGGTCTTAGTTAGGGCACAAGGGATCTTTAGTTGTGGCATGATGGAATCTAGTTCCCTGACCAGGGATTGAACCCAGGCCCCTCTGCATTGGGAGCTTGGAGTCTTAATAGCTGGACTGCCAGGGAAGTCCCTCCTCTCTTTCTTGATCTGCTTCTTCATTTTGCTGAAGAATATCCACTAGTAGCTTCCTGAAAAGGGTATCTGCAGAGCAAGTTCCTCAGGAATTGGCAGAACTGAAATACTGTTTTTCTAACTTCCTCCTGACGGCTCACCCTTCTGGCTCTAGGGTCTCTGTTGGACATCTTTTCCCTGAAATCTCAGGATGCCACTCTTTCACTGCCCCCACCACATGGGAGGGCCCGGGTCCCTTTTCTCTCCCACACTGTCAGATGTTAGGGTCGTTCTTGATCTCAGTTGTTTGCGTTTTGACATTCCAGACTCTGTGCTTTGGGGATGCTCTTTTTTCTTCATTTTGCAGGATATTCAGAGAGTCTTTTCAAACTGGAAACCCAATCCTTCTGTTCTAGGAATTTTTAAGTGATTTCTTTGCTGCATTCCTGTCTGTCTTTTATCCGCCTCCACTGGTAGGATTCCTTTGTTCAGATGTCAGATCTTTTGAAGTACTCTTCTGATATTCTTCATTCTTCTCTCCCATCTTCATCCTAATTTTCCCTCTAGTCTGTTTTTTTGGAGATATCCCCTCTCCTTTCATCACCTCCACTAAACTCCTCATTTCTATGTCCCTGTTTTTTTAGTTTCCAAGACCTGTTTTTATTCTATGAACATTCCTTTTCGGTTTTTACCTATTTCAATTTCTTAGGAGCAATATCTTCCTTTATTTCCTTAAGAATACAAATCATAATTCTTAGAAATTTTTATTTTTCTGTTGTTTGTCTTTTCTCCCACTTCCTCCCCCTTACCCACAGCCACCACCCTGTGCTTTTTCTATTTACTTTGGTTTCTGTTTCTTTTACTGGAAGTTTTCCGTCTTCAAATGTCTGATTCACAGCCATCTCACCTTACAGCAAGGCACAGAAGTGTTCACTGTAAAGTCGAGGTGGGGGCAGGAACAGTGACTAGACTGATGGGCCTCTTGTGTGTGACTTTCCGTCACCTGGGCTCTTCCATCACCTGTTTTCCTGGGCTGGTGGGTTTTTCAGGAGAACATCATGGGGTGTCCTGCCCTGGAGGTCGTACCTCTGGCTGACCACATTTTGAACTCATGTGGAGGAAGCAGGCAAGCTAGGCGGCATTTCAGAATCAACCCCCCTCGGCGAGTCCTGTGTCTGAGCCCAGGCTCCTTCACCTTATCCTCTGCAGGGAGCAAACATCAGACATTTCCAGGGCCAGGGATGGTGGCACAGAGTAGCATGGCAGGGGCTCTGGGGGGAGGTGCCAGACTAGAGGGTTTAAATGGCTCCCCATGCAAACTTTCTCACCACCCTGCTTCTGGCTGCACCCACTTCCCCCACCGTCAGGGGCATCTGAGTCCTAGTCCTTTCTGCATTCTAATCCTTTCTGCATTTCACTATATGAATCAGTCTTGCCTCTTGGCTGGTTCCACATTGCTGAGCGAGAATTCAGCTTTCTCTGCACTTCAGTTACCCTTTGTCCATCTTATCACCAGCATCCAAAGTTCAGGAACTGCCATCTCCCTGCTGTTCTCTGTGTCTCTCTGGAGTATGCCTTCTGTCTAATCCTTTACACTCTCTAACTTTGGGGAGAAAACAAAGGTAGTCCATCCTCTTGTTTTCATATTTTGGATAGCTTGCAATACCTTGGTCATAAAACAACTTGCTTTTCCTGAAATGAAAACATACAACTTGCTAATTTCAGGAAAAATTTCAAGTGGCTTACTTTTGTTGTTAATGATACAGCTGTTGGACGCAAATGTTACTCAAGACTTGTGTGGTTAAACGTGGAAAGGGTCAAACACTTATCAGAATAGGCCATGAGAAAGTTCCTGGTTCAGAGAAATAATCTGTAACCATCAATAAGAAAACATGAAATAACATTATGAACAAGTTACATATAAGAAAGTATGGGGAAAAGCTCATCAAATAATATTCATAAATCATATTAACCTTTAAAAACAACCACCATCACAGGGAAAACATGGAGTTCCAGCTAAATTAGAAAATACTGAAATGGTTTGCTTTGATGTTAGTCACAGCACTACACTGATTTATCTCTGAAAAATAAAAATTTTTGAAAAGCTATAAATCAACTAATTGGCTTAACTTTTCTCAGTAAACTTCATGTTTACTACCACATTCCAAACAGACCCCAGAAAAGATTGAATAACATGCACAGAAAAGGCCCTCCACCAGGATCTGGAGGTCTTTCTGAACAAGCTCTGTCCCTTTCAGGATCCCAGAGGTGGCACCAACCGTACCTCCAAGGACTGCTTCCTTCATCCTTCCAACCCAGGGAGACTGACCTCTCATATCCCTTTGTTCCCTCTAGATACCCAAGCCTGACTTAGGGGTTGTTCTAGAAACTTCCGTCTTCCTCACTGACCAGCTATGATTGGCTACCCATGTCCAGTGTGCGCCACTGCCCACATCTCTCCTGTCCCTCTGTCTTAGTCTGCTCAGAGTACTATCAGAGCCTGGAATATCACAGACTGTGTGGCTGAAACAGCAGGACTGTATTTCTCACAGTCTGGAGGCTGTCAGTTTGGGATCAGGGCATGAGCAGAGTTGGGTTCTGCTGAGAGCTTTCTCGAGGTTGCAGACTCTGACTTATCTCTGTGCCCTCATGTGATGGAAGGGGTGAGGGCGCTCTCTGAGGTCCCTTCTCTTAGGGCACTAATCCCATTCATGAGGACTCCACCCTCAAGACCCAGTCACCTCCCAAGGGCCCCATTTTCTAACACTGTCATGTGGAAAGTTTGCTATCAATGTGTGAATTTGTGGGGACACGAACACTGAGACCAGAGCTCCCCCCTCCTCGGCTGTCCTTCCTCAACTCACAGTGAGTGAGAGTCACTCAGTCACATCTGATTCTTTGCAATGCTATGAACTATACAGTCCATGGAATTCTCTGGCCAGAATACTGGAGTGGGCAGGCTTTCCTTCTCCAGGGGATCTTCCAGACCCAGGAATTGAACCGGGGTCTCCTACATGGCAGGCAGATTCTTTACCAACTGAGCTATGAGGGAAGCTCTCACTTCACAGAGATGCATGCAGTTCCTGCGGGCACCCTGCCTGTCCCTGCCCACTGCAGCATCCACCCAGCTGCCTCCAGACACGGCAGTCTGGTCAGGTCTCACGATGGACCGCTGTCTGCTGACTAGGTCGGGCTGGGAGTCGTAGCCCCAGCATCTCCTTCCTTGTGATTGCTGGCTAGTGTTCACCACGGACTCCCCAAAAATCTGTGTGATCAGATAAGATAACAGGGAAACTCGAAAGACCAGACAGGTCCAGCTTGCCCTCCCTCTCCTCTGCTGCTGCCAACCACCAGGCATTTCCCGGCAAACCCATGTGGGAGCCACACAGAGGCAGTGACATTGCACCTTCCTCTGTGGGCTCCTTTTCATGGTCTCATTGTGGACCTGCTGGCAAGCCCTTACTTGTCCACCAGTGCAAACACTGTGTGCTGTGTAAGGTCTTATTTCCTGTTCCGTAACTCACATAGTGGATTTAGATTCCTGACTCACTCTTGACTGTGTGCCTGCTCAGTGGCTAAGTCATGTCTGACTCTTTGCAGCCCCGTGGACTGAGGCCCACCAAGCTCCTCTGTCTGTGGGATTCTCCAGGCAAGAATACTGGAATGGGTAGCCATTCTCTTCTCCAGGGGATCTTCCCAGCCCAGGGATCGAACCCACATCTCTTGTGTCTCCTGCACTGGCAGGCGACTCTTTACCGCTGAGCCAGCGGGGAAGCCCGCTGTGTAAGGTCTCATTTCCTGTCCCGTAACTCACATAGCAGGATTGCGCTCCTGACTCACTCTTGACTAATGCAGGTCATTCTCCTAACTGCATGACGGCCAGACCAGAATATCTGAGGTTCCCTGAAGCACTCGTGCTTATCAGTATGCTTTTATTGCTAACTGGAATTCTCAACCCCACCTCCTATATACCTGGCTACCTCCTGCTTACCTCCAAAATCTATCTTGAGAGCCAATGTCTCCTTGGTATTTCCTCTGGGAGAAAACACTACTGCAAGAAGAGAATATCAGCATGGCCCTTTGGTTGCAGGTAACAAAGATTGAATTTGTTGAACTTAAAAGAAGCCAAAAATATTGGATTTTGGCAGATCATAGTCATGGAAAAGGTGACAGCAAGGCCTTGAGAAGCATGGGGGTGGTCAGTAGAAGCCACAGAAACCAGCTCTTTGGAACATTCTACAGGACAGCTCAGCTCCCACCCTCCCATCATGTGTCAGCTCAAAATGCAAACTTCTCAAGAGTCTGAGTGGCTACCTTGGGTCCTGTGTTCACCCAGTAATTAAGGGGGTCATATGTCTGCCCCTGTCCCAGTGGGGGACAGGATGTTTCTCCTGCCCAAAGGAGGGTGATAGGGTCATCAAATGTCCACAAACAGGGATGGCTTGGGAGCAGCTTCCTGAATTGATATTTCAGTTCTGCCTCGTCTCCCTCAAGAGAGCTTAGGTGAGTCCTTTGCATCTCTGAGTTTCTATTTCCACTTCCACATGTGCGATGCCTGCCAGGCAGAGCTGATGAGAAAAGCAGAGGGCAGTGTTGTTCTGCTTCTTGTGATGACCAGACTGGTGCTCCACAGACCGCAGCACAAGCTTATCTTCCCATCAGCAGAGGGACAACTAACCGAGACAGCACTGCAGAAAACTCAATCAGTAAAAGAGAAGGCGATGGCGCTAGTGGTAAAGAGCCCCCCTGCCATTGCAGCAGATGCAAGAGGCACAGGCTAGATCCCTTGCTCAGAAAGATACCCTGGAGTGGGAAATGGCAACCATTTCAGTATTCTTGCCTGGGGAATTCCATGGACAGGGGAACCTGGAGGGCTGCAGTCCATGGGGCCACAAAGAGTCCCACACAACTGAGCTACTGTGAACATGCAACAAAGAGAAGGTGACCTGAGGCTCATTTCCACATGTGAGAGAAGGGCTGAGAAAACCGATGGATATGAAAATAATGGCTTTCATGTCAACCACTAATTAATTATAATTTGCTAAGAAATGTTATATGCTATAAACCAGAGATTTGTTGCTTGTCTCAGAATTATTTAGTAGTCTAGTCTCACCACTGCTATGCAGTACCTTCTGTTCCATCTGAGATGTTTTCAGCCATGTATAATGGAAGGGTGGCTCAAGGGTAAGAACTGCTCGCAGTGCAGGAGACATGGGTTCCAGGCAGGGAAGACCCCCCTGGAGAATGAAATAACAACCCACTCCAGTACTCTTGCCTAGGAAATCCCATGGGCAGAAGAGCCTGGCAGGCCACAGCCCATGTGGTTGCAAAAGAGTCAGCTATGACTGAGTGACTAAACAATGACAATAAGTGAAATCCAGAGTCTGAATGAAATTAAGTGAAGGGCAAGGACACACGTCTTCTCTGTAACACAGAAACCCAGGGCAGGGAGGCTTCTGGTCAGTGTGGCAGGAGCTCTGCCCCACCTCCCTGGGACATCATGGCCCTGCCTGTCTCCACCTGCTACCTTCCTTCTCTGGAAGAGCCAACAGATCAAAGGACTCAACTAGTCATGTAATGGTGAACAGCAGAGGTAACACAAGATGAGGTGCATTGGAACTTGCAGCTCGGAGAGGATGTGGCCATAGGCAATGCGGTTCAGCAGCTCAAGGGCATTATTGGGGTGAATAAAGGCTTTCTGAGTTAGAGAAGCCAGGAAACACTGAATCCTGGGACTAGCCCTCAGCAAAACACCGGAGGAGATACACTTTCAGGGATGGGCCTACACTGACCAAGGCTGCATGCTTCAGATACTGATGCAAAGTGGCAAGGGTGACAGCCCAGGACCTGACTTTTGGGACAGATCACTCAGTGTGTGACCAATAGCCTGGATGGTACAGGTAGTGAGCTGATCTAGGGTCTGCCTCTCATGATGGAAAAGCTGTCCCCTTCCCAGTCCTCACACAGTGACACAATGCCTCAGGAATGGCCCACTCAGGGCTCACATTGTACACAAGTATGTGTGTGTGTGTGTGTGTGTGTGTATAAAAGCAGATGAGTGTATAAAAGAAAGAGAGTGAGTGAGGGTGCGTGATTGGGAGACATGTTCCTGCCATCCCATCTCTTGTTTTCAAAGCTGGCTCCTAACTTTGCTGTCTGCATTGAGACACAATAAGACCGACATACATTAAATCAAGGCTGAACAGTATCAGAGAAAACAAGTCAGACTGCAAAAGATATCCTGTATTAAATTATTAATAAAAGTATTCACTCTGGAGAAATAAGAACCCAGTTACACACATTAAAAGAAAGATAAGCAGGCCCGTGAATAACAAAACAGAAGGCAATAAATGATATGACTTGATTGGAGAGGTAGCAAGATTTTCGATGGTTCACATTTAAATTAATATTTTAATTCTTTCCTTAAATTTATTTTCTAATTTCTTTCTTTCTTTATTTTTGGCTTCACGGGGTCTTCGTTGCCGTGCAGGGGCTTTCTCTAGTTGTTGTCTAGTAGGGGCTCCTCTGGTTGCTGTGCATGGGCTTCTCACAGTGGTGGCTTCTCCTGTCGAGGAGCCCGGGCTTTACAGCAACGTGGGCTTCAGCAGTGATGGTGCATGGGCTTAGCTGCCCAGAGGCATATGGAATCATCCTGGCGAGGGGTTAAACCCATGTCCCCACCATGGCAGGCAGATTCTGAACCACAGGACCACCAGGGAAGTCCTTTTCTTAAATTTAAATAAGAGTACATAGCCTAAATAAGCAACTAGATTGGAGAGAAATTGTCCTAGAGTGGGCTGTGAAAAATATGAGAGTTCATCTGAATTTTAAATATTGAGTACCTCCCACAATGTGATGAATCCTTAGCCTGGTCACCTTTCAAGAAAACAAAATAGCATTTAGTGAAGTGGAAAAGACGGTTGATTAAATTGACCACTGTGACCTTAAGGAGTTATGTAACTGTGACTCACAGATCACACTCAGTCTTTTTAAAGCCTGCATCTGGCCCTCCAAGCCCTCTGCAAATCATTCATAAATTCACCAAAGAGTCCTTCAGTGTTGAGAGAGAGACAAGAGTGATTGTCTGTCTACATTTGAGACTGATGAACCAAAGGACCTTGAGGATGCTGGTTTCTTCAGAATTCCACTTCAAAGGAAGGAGAACCCAGGAATAAGAGTGCTTAGCAAGCCAACTAGAAGAGTTAACTAGGTCGACTTCCTCCGACCATGGCATGTGGACAGCACAGGAACCAAGGCAGAAAATAGACCCCTGGACCTGGCCATTGCAGACCAGCTGGAGACGGGCCCCAAACCTTGAGTCCAAGAAGCTGTGTGTCCCTTTCCAGGCAGCCCTGCTCCTGATCAGGATGCCGTAGATGTTCCCTGAATGATGGAGCCTGGTGTTAAGTAAGAGAGCTCTCTGTACACTGATTGTTTGGGTTTTGTTTGCTCAATGTTGTTTCTCATTTAATTATATTCCTTTCCAAAGTGACAATGTGTTATCTGTGCCAGTTTGTGTGTAGTATTTGTAACAGGTTATGATAAACACAATCACACCTACAAAACTCAACAACAAATGTTTCAAACTCGTTTTGAGCTGAAGACTGTGGTCAGTGTGAATGTATCCAAGAGGAATAACTGCCTCCAAATGACACAGTTGGCACAATGTTTATTTACAATCATTTTCCTGAGTTCGACATATTGTAAGAAATCGCTATGTACCCTTAAAATTAAGCTTTTCAAAGGAAAACTTAAACTGCTCACCTTCCCATCTTGACATTAATGGTGTTTTCCTTAGGTTTTGTGCACCCATTTTTCAAGCTTTTAATTACAGTGAGCTTATAGTTCCACTGGAACTATGAGGGCATTTTGCCACATTTGCACAGCCTTTGAAACCACCCTCTTTACCGTTCTCCGGTACACTTGGGCTGCTGCCCCTGTTGTTGACCTTGCCAGCCAATTTAAATTGTTCCCCTGTCATAGAGAATGTCACAAAGAGCATCTTCCTGCACTTATTTTCTTCTTTCAGCTATTTCCTTGGGATAACTTCCCAGGCACCACATTACTGGGTCAAGCACTGTGAACGATTTCCATGGTTCTAGATAACAGGCTTTTGAGCTGCCCTGCCAACCATGACCTGGCCAAGCATGAGAATGAGAAGTTGGAGGAGAGTCAAGTGCCCACAACAGAGAAGCAGCCAGATGAACTCTAGCAGAGCCACGTCCAGACCCCGATGAAACTCCTGAAAGAACACTGGGCAGGTGGACAGTCCATGGAGTCGCAAAGAGTCAGACACAACTAAGCAACAAACACACACACACACACACACACACAAATCTCTAGAAAGGGCTCTCATCTTAAACCTATAACATCAAACTTAGTGGAAGCTGGTTGCCTGTTCCGGCAAGGAGGGGGTCTGGGGGGCAGCTCCTGAGACTGGCCTTCATCCATGGTGAACTTTCAGCTCCTCACTCAACCTAAAACCCATCTGCAGGAGTAAAATGGTAGGAAAGTCTTTACAGAAGACTATTTCAGCAGGGTTGAGAGATGAGGCCCAACTCCAAATGCAGCAGAGACACATGGAGGTTATAGCCAATGAGCAGAGAAGAGTCAGTGTATGGAGAATAATTAAGAAAAGACATCCAAGGTAGATGATTCTGGCTGAACCAACTTAGGATTCTTGCTGAAGACAAGTTGGGGTGATTGGACCTCAAGGGTGAGGAATTAGAACTTTGATCAGCTATCCAGGGTGATCAGCTATCAGGGGTGGGGGGACTCTACCTAAACTTACTTAGCAGGATTCTTGCTAAAACTGGGCTAGAAAGGCCAAGGACAGACAAGGCAAGGCCGAGGCTGAGAGAGGACCCAGAGAAGCCTGCCTAAAGTTTGTTCAAGGAGATAGTCTGCCACAGATCAGTTAGAGGTCCCCTGGAGGTTCTGAGAGTTGCTGAGTGAGATTGGGGCTATGGGAGGTGGCAGGTTCCCAGCACCCCAACCAGGAGGACCAGTGTGTCTTCTGCCATTCTGTCTAGATCCCATGGTCCCCGATGTTCATTGACCTGAGAAGCAGTCTGATGTTCTGCCCTGGCTCTGAGTCAGACCCGAAATTCAGGACATTTCAGCAAGAAATTGCTTCTTGAGCCTCCTCCACCATCAGATGCAGGATATGGGTGTCTGTTTGGCAAACTGAGTTTCATTCATTGTGTCATAAGGGAGAATCGGTGTCCCAAGGCATGTGGACCCCTTCATGCAGAATTCAGGGACATTTGGGTGGACCTATTGCTCTCCTTTCTCCAAGCTCCTCCCGTAGACAAGGCAACCCTCCCACGAGAAATGCCCCAAGTCTTGGTTCCTCAAGAAGGAAAACACTCGGCTCTATTATACCTTCTCAGGACATTTAAAACAGCATAGCCCTGTGCCCACGCCTCTCTGTCAGTATTTTTCTCCCTGACCCTCGTCACCTTCCATCACTTTCCATAACTCACTCCTTTATCATGTATACTGTCCCTGTGCCTGTGAGAATGAGGGCTCCACAGGGCAGCCATCTGCCTGGCAGACTCGGGGCTGTGTCCCAGCGTTCAGAAGACCGTCTGGCACAGGACGTGCCCAGTAAATATGTGTCACATGGGTGAATGCCCAAGGCCAGCTGTCACACCTGCAAGGTTTTCTCTAAACTGTTTGGCCTTCCTTGTGTTCCGTTTCTGCCCTGAGTCAGCCTAACTTACATAGAAATGTGTTTAGACACAGCTTCCGTCCCCTCTGCTTGTATACAGGTCACTTTGCCCGTGACTTGAGCTCCTTCACAACAGAAGGTTCTGTTGCCAAAGTCCGCACAAAGTGGCCACATTTCAGGGTGTCACACATTCCCCGAGTCTAGATTTTCCCATCTGGAGACCAAAGCAGCGACACCAGAAAACCCTCGACACCCGCACCCGCACTGGGAGGCTTTGATTCTGGAGAAAAGATTCCATAGAGCAAATGCTGTGGGACACCTGGACCTATCAGGCTGTGAAAAGTTCTAGCATGATCTATGCAGGAAACCAGGGGAACAGGCTGGTGGCTGTGGGACACAGGCATGGGAGCCAGTTAAGACAGTAACTGCAGAGGACCTGGCTCCTCAGAAACAGTGGGGACAGTGAGAGCGTCCGATTCTCTGTCCCGGTTACCTGGCACTAGGAAGGGCCCGCCTGCCTCTTCAGGTCTGGTATCTCCTCTGCAAGGCAGAGGACTGATAGGGGTTGGCCACTGGTCACACTCTCTGGGAAACCAATCAGAACTAATAACTCCAACACCAGAGTGTTAAATGCGCTGAACTGGGTCACAGGGATTTCACTTATGGTGCAGTGGCTAAGGCTCTGTTCCCAATGCAGGGGGCCAGGTTCGATCCCTGGTGGGGAAACTAGATCCCACATGCTGCAACTAAGACCAGTGTGGCCATACAAATAAATCTGGGGCTTTCCTGGTGACTCAGATGGTAAAGAATCTGCCTGCAATGCAGGAAACTCGGGTCTGATCCCTGGGTGGGGAAGATCCCCTGGAGAAAGGAATGGCTACCCACTCCAGTATTCTTGCCTAGATAATTCCATGGACAGATCATAGGGTTGCAAGCAATTGGACATGAGTGATCAAGTGACACTTCCACTTTCCAGAGTGTTCAAGTTCAACCTCAGAAACATCCCTCTTCAATTGTGTCCTGCTATAAAATACCCTGTATCATTTTAGAAACATCATTTATGACTATGATTTTAAAGTGTTGCTTATAAAATTTCCTGGCATGTCGGAACATGTCATGAGGCCAGGCCAGAGACACTGGGTCCTCCCCTGAAGTTAGATGTGTAATATCCCCTAGGTCCTGTTTGTAAATGTCAGGAGCAGTCTGTGACTCCATTCTCCTGCGGCTACTGCAACCCTGAGTGTAGCCAGCATTTTGTCCTCACTGGAGCACAAAAGGCTGGGTGAGAGCTGGGGTGTGCACAGTGACCTCAACTAGTGGCTGAGCTGGGCTGAAACACAGCCCTCTTCAGGGTCAGAACACTGGCATCAGGCTAGCTGCCCATTCCTGGGTCCAGATGACACCCCTGCCTCTGCCTGCTTCTCTGCTCACCAACAGGTGGGCTTAAAGTCACTGACCTTCCTTGGGGCTGGGGTGCAGGCTCTGAAACGGTGACTGCCCTCCCCATGGTCCTATATGCAAATCCATCCATCCATCCTTCCAGAACCACCTCCTCCAGAAAGCAGACCCAGTTCATCTCTTGTGTGGCTGGTCCACACAGTCATACAAGCTCCCTCTGAGTAGTGCCCATTCCGCAGGTTGCTTGTTTCCTGGTTCTTTTATTTTTCATGTTGATGTGTGGTAAAACTAATACAGTATTGTAAAGTAAAATAAAGTAAAATTTTTAAAAAAGAGAAGAAAAAATAAATAAAATAAAAGCTAACATTAATTGACTGCTTCTTATGTCCCAGACTCTAAGTACATCAAACGCATTTTCTTGTTTGATCTTCTCATATCCATGACACAGGCACTAGGATCCTTATCTTACAGATGGGGAAACTGAGACCTGGAGAGGAAAGAGAGATGCCCATATCCTCTCCCTGTGTACTCAAGATTCAAACTCAAGAAAGAAGGAGGAGAAGGAATCTCGAGAGGGGGCTGCCCTGTAACTGGGGAGGGGGCTCCGGGCCAGTGCTCAGCACACAAGGAAGTGCAAGAGTCTAAACAGCCAAACAAAACACAGCCTTAAGAAATTTAAGTGAGGCTTAAATGAATGGAGGGATATACAATACCATGTTTAAGGACTTGTATTTTCAATGTTGTAAAAATGTCAATTCTTTAAAAACTGATCTGCTAATTCACTGTGATTCCAATCAAATTTCCAACATTTGTGCATGTGTGAAACTTAACCTGATTCTAAAAGTTATGGCAATGGAGGAGCCATGAAACTTGGAGGTGGAAGGACTTGTTCTACTGGACCTTGTTTTACCAAGATTTATTATAAAGGCTTGGGAATTAAGCCAGTGCGACATTAGCACAAGGATTAAAAGAAAAAGGCCAACAGAACAGACTAGAAAGCTCAAAAAGACATATACAAATATGACCCTTGATTTCCAAGGACAATGGTGCTGCGGCTCGGTGGAATCTTTCCAGTGAGTCACATCAAGGCACTGGAATCAACTGTGAGCTGTGGTCTCTGCCTCCCTCACACTGCTCCGGGGCTGCTGAGAAGCTCTGTGTAAAAAGCCAAACAATGGTTAAGAAGTAATACAGATTGCCTTCAAGACCACTGGTCAGCAAAGGGGCCTCTCAAACTGGACATAAAAAAGCACCAGCCGTCAAAGAAAATGCTGACAACTTTGATTGCATTGAAACTTAGAACTTTTGTGCATCAAAAGAGACCATTAAGAAAGCAAAAACAGCCAAGACTAAATGGCAGTGTTTGGAGATGGCACTGAGAGGGTAAGGGAAGGAAGGAAGGAATCATCATGAACGTGAATAGCCTGAAGGATGAATAAGGAGATGGTGATGGGGAGGGGGCCCTCAGAGGTGAGCTGCGTGCAGTGTCTTGAACTGGGTGATGTTACATGGGATTTAGTTTTTAATAATTAATAACTGCAGGAATTCTCTGGTGGGCCAATGGTTTGGATTCTGTGCTTTCACTGCCATGTGCCCAGGCTCAATTCCTGGTCAGAGAACTAAGATCCTAGATGCTGCACAGCACGGCCAAAATTAATTAATTAATTCAAATAATAATAATTAATGACCACATGGCTCATAAGTTTTCTGAACTTTTCTGAATGGGTATAATTTCACAATAGAAAGAAACAAAAATACATGTATAATACCTTGCCATTTTTAAAATTCCACTAGGATGGATGGTTTATTTTTTGAAATAGATGGTAATGGTATGTGTGTGTGTGTTAGTTGCTCAGCCATGTATGACTCTTTGCAACCCAATGAACTGTAGCCTGCCAGACTCTTCTGTCCATGGAATTCTCCAGCCAAGAATACTAGAGTGGGTTGCCATTCCCTTCTCCAGGGATCTTCCCAACCCAGGGATTGAACCTGTGTCTCCTGCATTGCAGGTAGATTCTACCATCTGAGCCACTGGGGATGCTCCTTTTAAAATATAGTATGTGAGCCATATTTTAAAAAGGAGGGAAAGGGACTTCCCTGATGGCTCAGTGGTAAAGAATCTGCCTCCCAGTGCAGGAGACATAAGTTCGATCCCTGGTCCAGGAGGATCCCACCTGCCGCAGAGCAGCAAAGCCTGTGTGCCACAACTACTGCGCCAGAGCTCTAGAGCCCACACACTGCAGCTGCTGCAGCCTGTGTGTCCTGGAGCCCAGGCACCACAAGAAGAGAAGCCACACAATGAGAAGCCCATGCACCACAGATAGAGAAACGTTCTTGCAGCAGTGAAGACCCAGCACAGCCAGTAAATAAATGCAAGTTTTAAAAGGAGGAAAAGTTCTTCATAGTCTATGAGTTTCTTCCCCAAAGCATTCCAAGTTCCCTGCAGGAAGCTCTGGAAAGAAGGTGCTGCCATAGGCACAGTCCTCAAAGAAACGCTGAGCACAGAGCAATTCGGATGGAGCTCCGGTGGTGAAACACCTCTTGCCTGGTCTCCACAATGACTTTGCAGAAATGAATATCAGCTGATGAAGGTAATCGCACCCGTTCACAACTGCTCCAGCCAGCACTCTGCAAAGACTGCAGCAAGATATCCAAGGGTCCTGGAGACTCCTCTCAGTGAGAAATGGTGACTGAGGGACAGCCATCCGCGCAGGGGACTCTCCACCCTCGTACCCAATTCTTCCAGTCAGATGACATAGTCTGGGGAGGAGGAACAACAAAGACCAAAAAGTTCCATTCCGCACTGGAGGAACTCGGTGTTTTCAAGGACACCATGACCAAGCACAGGCAAGGCACCCTCTGCGCATGCAAAGAGCTGGCTGCAGTCGGGTGCACCCAGGTCAGCGGGCAGGCAGGGCACTCCAGATTGCTGCCTGGACACAGGCCTTCTGGGTCCTGTTTGAACATTCTTGGAGACAGAGCCAAAGCTGAGGTAAAGGTCACAGAGTGAAGTACTCAGTGAAGGACCCCAACCCCTCCCCACCCCAAATGAGTAACAAGGGAAAGCCTTGCTCAAGCCCCAGTGTCCAAAAGAACTTTAAGACTAAGGGGATCTCAAGGACTTGGAAACGTGCATGGTGTTTTCACCATCTCCAAAGCCCAAAGAAGTAAGCTCAAAGATCAAAATCAAATTTACTTGGCTCTGAATTCAAAATTTGTTTAGGAGTTAAGAAATAAATATGAGATGAGAAATAAATATTTTTAATATTTTAGGGGAAATAAACTTTCATGGGAGTTACTATGACCTGAGATAAAAATTATTATGTAGAGAAGAGCCAGATTGTATTCCCCTCTTTGTGGAAGGAATTGAAAACATGGTTATTCTTAAAGCGTAACTTGAAAAAGACTGGCAACTGTATATCAGTTTAAAATATAAAAACGAAACAAAAAAGATGTAAGTGTTTTAAAAGAGGAAGTTTTAATGCAGGAAGACATTTCCTTCCTGTTTTAAAGCAAGAAGAGGCAGGGACCTCAAAGCTGGTGCTCTGTGACCCCCTAGAGGGTTGGGGTGGGGTGGGATGTGGGAGGGAGGCTCAAGAGGAAGGAGATATACCTATGCCTGTGGTTGATTCATGCTGATGTATGACAGAAACCATCACAATATTATAATTATCCTTCAATTAAAAGAAAATAAAGGAATTTTTAAAAGGCATGCAAGAGCAAGTGTTGGCGAGAAAATAGAGAACTGGGACCCTCACGCACCACTGACAGAAAGGTAAAATGGCACTGACACTTTGGAAAACAGTTTCTTTAAAAAGTTAAACATCAACTTATCATATGACCCAGGAATTTCACTCCTAGGAACCTACCCCAGAGATATTAAAACATTCTTCAACACAAAGATTTATATGTCAAAGATCAGAGCAGCTTGAGTCACAATAACCAAAAGATAGAAACAACCCAGATGCCCATCACCTGATAAACGGACAAAAAATATCTGGCATGTCCACACAATGGAGTATTATGCCACAACTGAAAGGAGCAAACTAATGATAAATGCTGAACAGAGGAACCTGAAAACCATCATGCCACGTGAAAGAAGCCAGGTGCACAAGACTACACAGTGGATGACTGCACTGACATGAAATGTCAGACCCCTAGAGACAGAAAGCAGATCCATGGGTGCCCAGGGGATCAGCAGCAGTGAGGTCTGACTGCAAATGGGCACAAGGAAGAGATGTTCTGAGAATGATAGAGATGTTCCATTGTGCGGATGACTGCATAACTCTGCAGATGACTAAAATTTATTGAATCATACACTGAGAGTGGATGAGTTTTATGTCAATAAATTATACCTGAACAAAGTTGTCTTTTGCAAAAAGAAGCAGAGTGAACCCATGAAAGAGGAATGGATTATTCAACAAATAGTGTGGGGATATTGACTAAGTAGTTGAGGGGGGAAAAAAAACCACATTTTGACTTGTATTGCATGCACCAAAAGACATCTAGTTTTATATTAGCCAAAGCATAAAAAACTATTAGGTGAAAAAATAGTTAATAAGTAACAAATTTCAATGCAGGGGAAAGCTCATGAAATCTAAAGGCAATGGAAAAATCCATGAGGGACAAGAAACACTGTATTTGACTATGGGAAAAGTTTATGCTTGTATGCAGACCAAAATATATCAAATGAAGTAGGGAGACAAAGGACAAACCCAAAATATAATTTTTGCTACAAAATGACAGGGTTCATCCCTCTAACATTTAAATACAGGAATCAATAAGAAAAAATACTAACCTGGATCATTCCAAGAAGAAAGAACCCCATCGTCATTGTACTTCCTCCACGTAGCATGTCCTGTGCTTCCTGCAAAAGCATTTGTTCAAAACCAGCCTCACATGAATATGAAGGTCCTGGTCACTGAGGGCTCTGGTCACACCTAAGGCTGGGAGTAGGGACGATGGGGCCACCTGTGACACCAAGCTCTGAGTCAGCCACAATGCCCCATGTTCATCTTGAAAACCCCCTGGCCCTGGGAATTAAGAGCTCTGTCCCACCAACATGCAGGAACCACCTCGAAGTTGATGCACTTACCCAAAAGAGGCTTCAAGCATCACTGGTGTTTTCACTTTAGCTTGAGTTGAATAACATTCTGTCTAAAGACGGGGAAAGAGAAGGGAGAGACAGATTCAATGTGCCAAGTGTTTGTCTGGGATAATACATTTGAGGAGAGAAGCGAGTATTAGAACATGTGGTTTCCCAGGAAGACAAAACCTTGGGAAATGAACTGAAGCTGGAGTGAAAGTCCACAGCACACGCTCAGATGTGTGCATGAAAAGCTCATGTGTCTTTATTTTCTCCGCTGCTGCTGCTGCTAAGTCGCATCAGTCATGTCCGACTCTGTGCGACCCCATAGACGGCAGCCCACCAGGCTTCTCCATCCCTGGGATTCTTCAGGCAAGAACACTGGAGTGGGTTGGCATTTCCTTCTCCAATGCATGAAAGTGAAAAGTGAAAGTGAACTCGCTCAGTCGTGTCCGACTCTTAGCGATCCCATGGACTGCAGCCTACCAGGCTCCTCCGTCCATGGGACTTCCTAGGCAAGAGGACTGGAGTGGGGTGCCATCCACTTAAATCTGATTGCTAACTATCATTTCACAGGCAATAAACAAAAATTCAGTCTCCTTCCCCCAAGCTACATTCCCTCCCTCCATCTACACTGGGTGCGTCAATGTCTCAGGGACTGAGGGTCAGGTACCACTTCCCAGGGTACACCCAGCCTGGGATGCAAGCCAGCATCACCCATTGGTGAGGACAGAAGGCATGTCTGCCTGGGGCACCAGCCATCCCTCTCAGGGGCCTCATCACCCTGCAGAGTGCTGTCCAGACCTGTGGCAAGGGTCTGCACTAAGTTATGACCCCCCAAACTCTCCGTGCCCTCTCTCCTCTCTGGACTTCCCCTCCATCTGTCAGTCCACCCAGCAGCATCTGTTTAATGAAAGCAGGATTTAAAACACATACACACATATTCCACACCACACACACATACGCACACTGTAAGCCACTGACTCTAAGCCGTGCCCAGTTTCCCCCTTGTAAGAGATGATAAAGCATCATTAGGACTTGCTGTGCTGCTTAGAATAGGGGCGAGGGAAATGGAGAGGGAGCAATTAAAAATTAATATCTGATGGATGATCTTGGCCATGGCACTGCCTGAACTCCATGGCAGGTTTCAATCTCAGAGCTCCAACCCCCAAACCTAGAAATTTCTAGGCTGTCTTATTTGGTTACTTCATCTTGCACTTTACAAAAGGAAAAAAATGTGTGAGAGCCAGAAGAGAATCAAGAGTTTGGTGGGAAAACCTCCAGAAGAGAATGTCTTCGGATATCCAAGAGGCTTAGTGTGTTGAGAGAAATGTCTGCTACCTTTGATAATTTATCTAATATTCAATTTACGTTCCTTAAGAAGTTAACAATCCCTTTGGAGCAATGGTTCTCAAACATGACCGTGCATCGGAATCCCTTGGGGAAGGGCTCATTAAAACACATTTTCTGCCCTCCTCCCCCAAGAGTTTCTGACTGAGCAATTCTGGGGCAGAACCTGAGAATTTGGAGACCAGACTTTGAGAACAACTGCCCTAAACACTCAGGGCACTCACAGCTGGCAAGCAACATGTTCTAAGTTAAATCAGATGTCCCTAAGATGTCATTGCAAACTCAAACTCTCCTAAACATCTAATTAAAATCACAAGATGATGGGATCAGTTGCTCTTTAATGTTTCAAACAAACAGCAGGTGAAGCATTTCCACATTCATGATGATTACAAATATAGTCAGTACATGTAAATATTTACAGAAGTGACAAATGCGTGGATCTCAATTGGCTTTTTTCATGATCTCTATGCCAATTCTGATTTCCACTTCTATTATTTCTATTCTCACTTTCTCCCAGGGGTGCAGTTTAACTCTGCTCACTGGAGAGATGGGTTGGGTTGCAGATTCAGAATCTGAAGCTGGCAGAAGCTTCAGTTGCCTCCTGAAATTCAGTGACTCAGGACAAAAGAGGTAAGCATTGGATGCATCCTCCCCAGTGATCCTCCCTGAGCTGTTCATTGCCTGGTGGACAGCCTCCTTTGTATAGTGAATGTGCTACTGAAATGGATCAGGGCCATAGTGTCCTCCCCACCTCTGCCTGCTTTCTGTCTGTGGAAAACTTTAGTCAAAGAATAAGCTTGATCAGAGAAATGAGAACATACAGAAACAAGGCAAAACACTCAAAGGAGACGAGATAATAATAATGTTAGTCATTAAGCATAGTCAAGGGCTATGGACAATATTCTGAGCCACATCCTATGAGCTATCTCATAGATCCTGAAACCCCAGGTAGAAAAAGTTAACTCCATGAGACCAGACTGTACCCACAAGATAAGCTGCCACAATTCCTAGAACTGACCTCAAAGAAATGGAAATAAACCAGCCCTGGAGCTGAAAATGAAATGTACCTAAAACAACTAAGATGGTGCTGGTCAGACCACCAATGACCAGTTTCAAGATGACTATCAAAGCTGACTACTGTTTCTACATGTAGCCCACACCCCCACCCCTTGCCAATTCTGTCTGTTAAAGCTACTGCCCTCTGATCGCAGGGGGAGGAATCACCCTTTGGACAGATGTCCGCCCTCCCCACCAGTTGCTAGCATCTTAAATAAAGCAAACTTTCCTTTCCACCAGCCTGGCCTGTTTGTTGGCTTTTGAGCAGTGAGCAGCCAGACCACACATTTTTTGGTAACACTACAGCAGAAACCATAGCTTGCTACAAACCCTGACCCACTCGACTGGTATTGAATTGTGTGCCTTGGTCTTTGTTCCTCTATCAGTTTATTCTGAGCGTCTAATGTAGCAGGGGGCTGGAGCCAGCTCATACTGATCCCAAGAGCCAATAGGATTTACAGGCATCTCATGAGCTCGTTGTTTAAACACAGCCACGGTGAAGAATTACATTATATAAACTTAGAATCGTGCTTAGTCAGCCAGTCATGTCCAACTCTTTGTGACCTCAGGGACTGTAGCTTGCCAGACTCTTCTGTCCATGTGGATTCTCCAGGCAAGAATACTAGAGTGGGTTGCCATGCCCTCCTCCAGGGGATCTTCCCAACCCAGGGATCAAACCCAGGTCTCCCACATCACAGGCAGATTCTTTACTGTCTGAGCCACCAGGGAAGCCCAAATTTACAATTAAATCATTCTAAAATTAAATCATACTAAAGCACACCACTTCCTAATTATGTTTTTCTAGTATCTATGCTCCTGAGAATGCTTACATCTATTGTATCTGTGTGATAAAAATATATAATAGTAAATTACTTTCCCCAGCTCTGCTTCCATGATACGATGTTGGTAGCCTGAAATCAACTTTTGTGTGTGTGTCTAAGTTGCTTCAGTCGTGTCTGACTCCTTGCCACCACATGGACTGTAACCCACCAGGCTCCTCTGGCCGTGGGGATTCTCCATGGAGAATCCCTCTGGGGACTCTCTCTGGAGTGGGTTGCCATGTCCTCCTCCAGGGGAGCTTCCCAACCCAGGGATCAAGTCCACATCTTGTGCATCTCCTGCATTGCAGGTGGATTTTTTACTGCTGAGCTACCAGGGAAACCCTGAAATGAACTAAGGAGGAGGTATTTACATGACAGAAATCTGTGTGCTCTGTAAGTCAGCCAGCAACCCCACCACCCAAGCAATTACTGAACATTTACCAGTATAACACTGATCCTGTGGTGGCAAAAGACACTGATAATAAGTCTACCTTAAACCTCCACATTCCAAGAGTCTTCTTTGCAAAGCATAGACAAGTATCAAGACATTTTTGCAAATGCTGGCTCTGGAGGATCAATATGATTCACTGAAACATTTCTTCCTCAACAACCATAAAAATCCATCCCCGGTGATCCAGTGATTAAGAATCCTCCTGGCAATGCAGGGGACACAGGTTCGATCTCTGGTCTAGGAAGATTCCATGTGTCTTGGGGCCACTCAGCCTGTGTGCCACAACTACTGAAATCTGTGCCCTTAGAACCTGTGCGCTTGTTGCTCCACAACAAGAGAAGTCACCGCAACGAGAAGCCTGCCCCCGGCAGCTAGAGAGTAGCCCCCACTCACTGCGACTAGAGAACACCCAAGGCAGCAACAAAGACCTGGTACAGCCAAAACTAAATAAAAAAATTTTTAAAGCCCATGGGATCTGGAGACTCAGCCCTCCATCCTGCTCCATGACCTCATAGTTGCCAGGAAGTCTGAGTCCATCCCTTCATCCCTTTGCAGTTCTCTCATCTGCAAAATAACCTTCATGATACAACAGAAAGAAAGAGCAATAAAGGAGAAAGGGAAATAGGAGAGGAAAATTAAATAAACACTCTGCAGAAGGCTTCAATTTTGGATAGAAGTAAAATGTGGGTCCCAGTAGCACCACAGACAGTAAGGGTTGAATGGAATTACCCTCAGTTAAGTTTCTTGTATTTTGTGTGAAGAGAGACACCACTAACTGTAAAGAGACTGTGCCTCTATGCTGCCCCATCCAGGTGGGAAAAGGCCTGGACCGAAGTTAAGGATGCATGTTGTTGCTTAGTCATGTCCTACTTTTTGCGACCCCGCAGACTGTAGCATGCCAGGCTTCCCCGTCCTCCACCATCTCCCGGAGTTTGCTCAAGTTCATGTCCTTTGAGTTGGTGATGCTATCTGACCGTCTCATGCATATTCTAATCTAATTCTAATCACTGGATCTTCTGGGGTTTATTTCTATTGTCAGTTCTTCCTGCTTATTCCTATTAATCACGTCTCCTCCCATGTCAGGCTAAATCTGATAGTTTACTAGTCATTACATTTGAAAATTACTTCTAGAACTAGTTTGCAGCCCATGGGATTTTCATGGCTCCTCTGAGGCTCCTGGCCAACTAGCAGTCTGGCATTACATAATTCTATCTTCAGATATTGAGACTCTCTAAGTCCCTGGATGTCTCTGCCTAAGGCTAAAGCCTGGTCTAGACTGTCTTTTGCTTTTTTTTTTTTTTTCACTTTCCTTCTGATTCAGTGTTATTCCCAGAGTGCAGCCTTTCGGGCTCCAACCTAAGCACAGGAGATGACCACAGGTGCCCCAACACCCCAACCTTCCCCCCACCCCCGACCTCCCTCCAGCATGTCAGATGCATTGCTAAGCTGCTCAGTCACCTCAGGGCAAGAGTGACTGAATCCAGGCCCAGGTCTCTGATTGCTGTCTTCTCTTGAATCTCAGTCTTTTTGTTCTTTATTCCTGGCTAACTCTCTGATGCCTCAGTCAAACCTTCAGAATTATTTGACCAGTTAGAGAACTTATCTTCAACTGAAGCATTAGATTGAATGACCCAAAAATTCCCCCAATCAAGTCTTAATTTTCTGAACACTGAGGAGTTCTCGGTGATGTCACAGGAACTGACTGACGTCGGCTGCCAGGTGGTCCCATCAATGTGTGGCTCCCAGGGTTTTTAGGAACACAGCTATTGTCCCTAACAGGGACCCTTGACTTTTCTCATCCTGAAGGTGTCTTCCAATGTTAACAGACTGCAGTGGTTTCCTCTGGTCATCTATGCAGCTAAGAGCAAAGGGCATGTGATTGACAAGGACTAGGGAAGGAGGAGTCCCAGGCCATGGGGAACTCTAGGGGCCAGCTAGATATCCCTAACACCCCATAGCCTGGGATGATCTCCTGTGAACCCAGCAGGCCCACAGCCCTCATCTCGCCCAGAGCTGCAGCCTGTACTCTTCCTGTGTGCTGTCAAATGCTGTTTGAAGACCCACTAACTCATAGACACCCCAGAGGCCAAAGATGGTACCTCCTTCCTGCAACAAGGATGTCAGTGCTGCCCTGACTCAACTCAGTGTCAGGGATGTTCTGGGAGTTAGGCTGCAGGTATGCACGGGATATTTGACTTAATATGGACTATACCAAGGGAACATTTCATGCAAAGATGGGCTCGATAAAGGACAGAAATGGTCTGGACCTAACAGAAGCAGAAGATATTAAGAAGAGGTGGCAAGAATACACGGAAGAACTGTACAAAAAAGATCTTCACAACCCAGATAATCATGATGATGTGATCACTAATCTAGAATCAGACATCTTGGAATGTGAAGTCAAGTGGGCCTTAGAAAGCATCACTACAAACAAAGCTAGTGGAGATGATGGAATTCCAGTTGAGCTGTTTCAAATCCTGAAAGATGATGCTGTGAAAGTGCTTCACTCAATATGCCAGCAAATTTGGAAAACTCAGCAGTGGCCACAGGACAGGAAAAGGTCAGTTTTCATTCCAATTCCAAAGAAAGGCAATGCCAAAGAATGCTCAAACTACCGCACAATTGCATTCATCTCACATGTTAGTAAAGTAATGGTCAAAATTCTCCAAGCCAGACTTCAGCAATACGTGAACCGTTCAAGTTCAGCAAAACTTGAACCCTATTGTTCAAGCTGGTTTTAGAAAAGGCAGAGGAACCAGAGGTCAAACTGCCAACATCTGCTAGATCATGGAAAAAGCAGGAGAGTTCCAGAAAAACATCTATTTCTGCTTTATTGACTATGCCAAAGCCTTTGACTGTGTGGATCACAATAAACTGTGGAAAATTCTGAAAGAGATGGAAATACCAGACCACCTGACCTGCCTCTTGAGAAATCTGTATGCAGGTCAGGAAGCAACAGTTAGAACTGGACATGGAACAACAAACTGGGTCCAAATAGGAAAAGGAATACGTCAAGGCTGTATATTGTCACCCTGCTTATTTAACTTCTATGCAGAGTACATCATGAGAAACGCTGGACTGGAAGAAACACAAGCTGGAATCAAGATTGCCAGGAAAAATATCAATCACCTCAGATATGCAGATGACACCACCCTTATGGCAGAAAGTGAAGAGGAGCTAAAAAGCCTCTTGTTGAAAGTGAAAGAGGAAGGTGAAAAGGTTGGCTTAAAACTCAACATTCAGAAAACAAAGATCATGGCATCTGGTCCCATCACTTCATGGGAAATAGATGGGGAAACAGTGGAAACAGTGTCAGACTTTATTTTTTTTAGGCTCCAAAATCACTGCAGCCATGAAATTAAAAGACGCTTATTCCTTGGAAGAAAAGTTATGACCAATCTAGATAGGATATTCAAAAGCAGAGACATTACTTTGCCGACTAAGGTCCGTCTAGTCAAGGCTATGGTTTTTCCTGTGGTCATGTATGGATGTGAGAGTTGGACTGTGAAGAAGGCTGAGCGCCAAAGAATTGATGCTTTTGAACTGTGGTGTTGGAGAAGACTCTTGAGAGTCCCTTGGACTGCAAGGAGATCCAACCAGTCCATTCTGAAGGAGATCAGCCCTGGGATTTCTTTGGAACGAATGATGCTAAAGCTGAAGCTCCAGTACTTTGGCCACCTCATGCAAAGAGTTGACTCATTGGAAGACTCTGATGCTGAGAGGGATTGGGGGCAGGAGGAGAAGGGGACGACTGAGGATGAGATGGCTGGATAGCATTACGGACTCGATGGACGTGAGTCTGAGTGAACTCAGGGAGTTGGTTATGGACAGGGAGGCCTGGCGTGCTGCGATTCATGGGGTCGCAAAAGAGTCAGACACGACTGAGCGACTGAACTGAACTGAACTGATGCCTCCTCCCCCCCTCCTTCGCCCGCCCTGGATGCACTGACTCCAGGCCTCGCGTATCCCTGTGGAAAAGCAGAGCCCAGTGCTGCGTGCAGCCTCCGGGGCCCAACTCTCCTCCAGGGCCTCATGGACTCGCTGGCTTCCTGCTGCCCTCAACACTGCTGTGTGCATTGTGTCAGCTCTTCTGGTTGACCTGCTAAGACAGGTGATCTAAACTACTCCGTCCACAAGCATCAGAGGCAGGAGCGATGCTCTTTACGGGAGTTTTCAGACAAGATGAAGTGTACACAGTAAAAATGAAAATGGACCCTTCAAAGTCACAGCCGCCGCCCTCAAGCCCGTTTCTGCAGGTAATGGCTGTTGGCGATTTGACAGATGTGATTTCAGAACATGTCTGTGCATGTATACACATAGGCTTTTATTCATCAACTACACCCAGTACTCTGCAGCTTGACCTTTTTCTCATAACATTAAGACACAGAGGCGTTTCTGCGTCAGCTGTAAAGCTTTCTTTCAGCTGCACGCTGCTCATAGTGTGCACATTTCATAATTCATTTAACTAGTCCTCCACTGCGTGTGTGTGCATGCTCAGTCACTTCAGTCGTGTCTGATTCTTTGCGACACTATGGACTGTAGCCCACCAGGCTCCTCTTTCCATGGGATTCTCCAGGCAAGAATACTGGAGTGGGTTGCCATGCCCTCCTCCAGGGGATCTTCCCGACCCAGTGATTGAACCCGCATCTCCTGCAACTCCTGCATTGCAGGGAGATTCTTTACCGCTGAGTCACATGGGGAGCCCAGTCCTCCACTGGGGAATTCTAAAAGCAGTACCAATTATGTCGCCTTCAACAGAACATGAGAGTTCCATTTCTCCACATCTTCACTATCTCTGGCTATTAAACAATATTTTTCAAGGTTGGTTAATTTGATGGGTTAGACCACTCACATTGGTTTGCTTTTCATGATTCTAATGAAGTTTGATTCCTTTTATAATATGTTATTGGCCATTGGATTTTTTTTTTTTTGGTTCATTGCACTCATATTCTCTGTCCATTTTTTGATTGGTGTTTCGCCTTCATTGATTTTAAATGCTTTGTGTCTTATGGATGCTTGCCTCTGTAATGTAAAGCTGGTCTCACTGACTGGTCCTCAAGGAGCGTGATTCAGTGGTGGGTTGACAAAAACTATCAGCTGCTGAATTAATAGATACCTCCTCCTGTTCTTTTGTGTACCCAGAGATCCCAATTTTTATTTGTGGGATAGTGTGCTAGCCCCAGGAGATAGAGCCGAGACTGGTCACATCATTGCCCTATAAGTGCAGAGAAGGAGCGGGGGATCAAGAGCCCATTTGTGGCCCATAATATGAAAGGTGAGTGGCCTCAGAGGAGACCCTCTTGACCAGCTCCTCCCAGGTGGGGATTCCATGTGCAACCCAGAAGGAGACTCGTGCGTGGGGAAGGTGATGGGCTAGAAGGAGCAAAGCCCTAGATCACCATGAATACTGCAACAGCCTCTGAGACTATCACCTTCAGGGCTTCTGGCAGGAACAGAGTCAGTTCCCAGAAGTGGAGATTGTTGTCACATTGTAGAAGGAAGCGTGAAGGATTTGGGGGCCTGGGGGTGTAGGAGCTGGGGTGGAAGAAAGAGAAACTGAACTGGACAAGATGTGGCATGTCAAGAGCTGGGCGCATGCAGTGTGGGCTGGGAACCCCATCTGCTCCTGGATGTTTGCCCAGAAAACCCACAGTACTCACACAGGTGAGTGGCCCCCGTGGGCACCAGGGCTGGGGGATCCCTGTGGGAGGGCACAGGGGTACAGACATCTGGGTTAGAGCACAGTGAAGAACAGAAGCCCCTCGGGACACACAGCCTGGAGTGGGAGAGACAGTGGCCCTTCACCCTGTGACAAGTGTCCAGCACCCTCTGTCCAGCTCCTTTCCCCTAAGACATGCAGGGACAAAACATGTCTGCAATAAGAAGACATCTTTCTCTTTTTCTCAAATCATTTAATAGATGTGGCTGGCAAGCATTTGCCACAGAGAAAGCACACAGGGAGGGGAGCGTGTTCCAGCACCATTTTGCTACTTGGGGTCTGAAGGCTCACACCAACAATGGAATTGCCTTTTCATTTAGGTTGGGTTTGTGCCCATTTCTTTCCCCGTCATCAAATGAACTGGGAGCACAAACATCGGACTGGGTCATTCAAGTCCTCTGTCACATCTTAACACCATCATCATTATTATTATTACCAAATACCAAGTTTGTGTGTTTGACACACCACAAGGCCAAAGAAACCAAAGTTTGGAACAGACAAGGGTTTATTGCAGGGTCAAGCAAGGAGAACTGGGAATGCAGGGATGGGTGCTTGTGCTTAAAATACCCTGAGTTCCTCGCATGATTCCAGCAAAGCACTTTAAAATTTTTCTATCTTACATTGGAGTATAGTTGATTTACAATGTTGGGGTTAGTTTCCAGTGTCCAGCAAAGCGATTCAGCTATACAAACAGATGTGTTTTTTTGTTTTTTGGGTTTTGTTTTTAGATTCTCAGCAAAGCATTTTTTAAGACCAGGTGACGGAGCAGAACCCCCAGGGTATGTGACTGGCTTGTGCACAGTTCTCTGACTGATAAGAGGCACCAGAGTAATGTCACGGGGTGAGTGTTAGCAATTCTTTGGTGCCAATAGATCTAATGGCTGTGTGTTCATGATCATCGTAATTTAATTTCTTCCATTTGGTGATAGTTTTTAGTATCTGGAAAACTGAAGAAATATGCATCAGATACCATTATCGAGATACTTCAGAGAGGA
The DNA here is from genome assembly GCA_006408695.1 of Aepyceros melampus. NCBI lineage: Eukaryota > Metazoa > Chordata > Mammalia > Artiodactyla > Bovidae > Aepyceros > Aepyceros melampus. The sequence goes on from SJXQ01010572.1 coordinate 359,743, forward strand.
GCTAAAACAGACGGTATGAGGGAGGACCCTGTGCCCAGGAAGGCCCCATAGTGTCCTGCTCATTACATCATCATTATTATTATTGTTGTTGTTGTTGTTATTGACAGTCACGCACAAGCATCCACACATTTTTACAGATGCTGGGGAAGCAAAAGCCATATACAGTTATAATTTGGGAGAAGGATACCAAAACACCAGTGCAAAAATTTTCTCCTTATCGACTCGTGACATATTGTGTGTTCAGTTCAGTTCAGTCGCTCAGTGGTGTCTGACTCTTTTAACCCCATGGACTGCAGCATGCCAGGCCCCCTGTCCAGCACCAACTCCTGGAGTTTACCCAAACTCATGTTCATTGAGTCGGTGATACCATCCAACCATCTCATCCTCTGTCATCCCCTTCTCCTCCTGCCTTCAATCTTTTCCAGAATCAGTGTCTTTTCTAATGAGTTGGCTCTTCACATCAGATGACCAAAGTACTGGAGCTTCAGCTTCAGCATCAGTCCTTCCAATGAACATTTAGGACTGATCTCCTTTAGGATGGACTGGTTGGATCTCCTTGCTGCCCAAGGGACTCTCAAGAGTCTTCTCCAACACCACAGTTCAAAAGCATCAATTCTTTGGCGTTCATCTTTCTTTACAGTCCAACTCTCACATCCATACATGACTACTGGAAAAACCACAGCTTTGACAAGACTGACCTTTGTCAACAAAGTAATGTCTCTGTTTTTTAACTTTTCTGCCAAGGAGCAAGTGTCTTTTAATTTAATTTAATATTGTATGTTAAGTTATATAAACTGCCTACATACTTCCTGCAACAAAGCAGGTATTAGAGTCTGGGTTTCTTCAAAAGCAGAGCCTGAGATCCAGCCTTGGATGCTGGCAGTCTTCTTGGCAGGTGATTCTTGGGAGTGAGCTTGGGAAAAGGGAACAGCCACTGAAGGCACACTCATGGGTGAGTCTCATCATGGATTATGGGGCTCAGTCCCACTGGGGACCCTCTGAGAAACTGCATGGAGAGCACCCAGGATTGGCTCGTGTGTGTGATGAGACATGTTGCTCCAGAGTTGCTAATGTCCCTGCACTTCCATATCCCTCCTGCCTGTAGGGGACATTCCCCCAGATGCTGGGAAGGCTCTCCTGCAAGGAAAAAAGATGCAGGTGCTAGAGACAGGATACTGCCCATTGTGGCTGCAGATCTCAGATGGACCCTGGGGATTCAGAGTGAGGCACAAGCAGCATCAGTACCAGGTTGTATAGAAACAGAGGAAGCACCAAACCAGTGGTCCTTTGAAACAAGCTGTTTTATTTAAGAATGTAAATAATTGATCCAGCCTCACTCATTGTCACATTAAGACGTTTCAGAACTATCTCCTCACATTAATCTATTGACACCTGGTAAGCAGTAGGCAAAGTTTGCCTCCAACAGAGTCCATTACACAAGCAGGAGGTCTTCAGGCTGTCCAGGGAGATGAATTCCAAGAGCAAAATTAGCAGAAATCCTCTGCAGAGTGAAAAAAATGGAAAAGCTGTGCTTCTCCAAGAGAAAAAAGACAACTCTATACATCAACAACAAAGAAGCTGCAAACTCTCCCATCCACTGTCTCAAGGTTGAGAGATGTGAAGCATGGTTTCCAGTCTTAGAGGATTAGCACAGACCTCAGCTACGCAGGGTAGGATCTTCATCAGTTATCTCCCTAGACAACTCTAAAATGACCACAAAGGTCAGAAAGATAGAGACCCCATACACCCAACCAGAATATAATACTGATTATATTCTTTGCAGCCAAAGATGGAGAAGCTCTATACAGTCAGCAATACCAAGACCGGGAGCTGACTGTGGCTCAGATCATGAACTCCTTATTGCCAAACTCAGACTTAAATTGAAGAAAGTAGGGAAAACCACTAGACCATTCAGGTATGACCTAAGTCAAATCCCTTATGATTATACAGTGGAAGTGAGAAATAGATTCAAGGGATTAGATCTGATAGACAAAGTGCCTGAAGAACTATAGACAGAGGTTTGTGGCATTGTACAGGAGGCAGTGATTAAGACCATCTCCAAGAAAAAGGACTGCAAAAAAGCAAAATGGTTGTCTGAGGAGGTCTTACAAATAGCTGAGAAGAGAAGTGAAAGACAAAGGATAAATGGAGAGATATACCCATTTGAATACAGAGTTCCAAAGAATAGCAAGGAGACATAAGAAAGCCTTCCTCAGTGATCAATGCAAAGAAATAGAGGAAAACAATAGAATGGGAAAGACTAGAGATCTCTTTAAGAAAATTAGAGATACCAAGGGAACATTTCATGCAAAGATGGGCACAATAAAGGACAGAAACAGTATGGACCTAACGAAGCAGAAGATATTAAGAAGAGGTAGCAAGAATACACAGAACTATAGAAAAAAAAGATCTTCACAACCCAGATAATCACAATGGTGTAATTACTCACCTAGAGCCAGACATTCTGGAATGAGAAGTCAAGTGGGCCTTAGGAAGCATCACTATGAAAAAGCTAGTGGAGGAATTCCAGTTGAGCTATTTTAAATCCTGAAAGATGATGCTGTAAATTGCTACAGTCAATATGCCAGCAAATTTGGAAAACTCAGCAGTGGCCACAGGGCTGGAAAAGGTCAGTTTTTATTCCAATCCCAAAGAAAGGCAATGCCAAAGAATGTTCAAACTACCACACAATTCCACTCTTCTCACATGCTAGCAAACTAATGCTCAAAATTCTCCAAGCCAGGCTTCAACAGTATGTGAACTGTGAACTTCCAGATGTTCAAGCTGGATTTAGAAAAGGCAGAGGAAACAGAGATCAAATTGCCAACATCCATTGGATCATCAAAAAAGCAGGAGAATACCAGAAAAACATCTACTTCTGCTTTATTGATTACACCAAAGCTTTTGACTGTTTGGATCAAAACTGTGGAAAATCCTTAAAGAGATGGGAATACCATACCACCTGACATGACTCCTGAGAAACTGGTATGCAGATCAAGAAACAACAGTTAGAACTGGACATGGAATAACAGACTGGGTCCAAATCAGGAAAGGAGTACGTCAAGGCTGTATACTGTCACCCTGCTTATTTAACTTATTTAACTTATATGCAGAGTACGTCATGCAAAATGCAGAGCTAGATGAAGAAAAGCTGGAATCAAGATTGCTGGGAGAAACATGAATAACCACAGATATGCAGATGACACCACCCTTATGGCAAAAAGTGAAGAAGAACTAAAGAGCCTCTTGATGAAAGTGAAAGAGGAGAGTGAAAAAGCTGGCTTAAAACTTTACATTCAAAAAACAAAGATCAAGACAACTGGTCTCATCACTCATGGCAAGTAGATGGGGAAACAAAGGACACAGTGACAGACTATTTTTGCCGGGGGGGGGGGGGGGGAAAAAAAAAAGAAGGA
>SJXQ01010572.1:363313-402122 GCA_006408695.1 Aepyceros melampus
GGAAACAATGGAAACAGTGACAGACTTTATCTTCTTGGGCTCCAAAATCACTGCAGATGGTGACTACAGCCATGAAATTAAAAGATGCTTGCTCCTTGGAAGAAAAGCTATGAGCAACCTAGACAGCATATTAAAAGACAAAGGTCTGTCTAGTCAAAGCTATGGTTTTCCCAGTAGTCATGGATGGATGTGAGAGTTGGACTATAAAGAAAGCTGAGCGCCGAAGAATTGATGTGTTTGAACTGTGGTGTTGGAGAAGACTCTTGAGAGTCCCTTGGGCAGCAAGGAGATCCAACCAGTCCATCCTAAAGGAAATCAGTCCTAAATATTCATTGGAAGGACTGATGCTGAAGCTGAAACTCCAATATTTTGGCCCCCTGATGTGAAGAACTGAGTCATTTGAAAAGACTCTGATGCTGGGAAAGATTGAAGGCAGGAGGAGAAGGGGATGACAGAGGATGAGATGGTTGGATGGCATCACCAACTTGATGGACATGAGTTTGAGCAAGCTCTGGGAGTTGGTGCTGGACAGGGAGGCCTGGCGTGCTGCGATTCATGGGGTCGCAAAGAGTCGGACACAACTGAGCGACTGAACTGAACTGAACTGAACTGATAGTGAGGGACACCTGATGTCTCTTCTGATCCATGGTCATTTGAAGGCCTCCTGGGCATTGAGTGGGGCTTCCCAGGTGGCACTAGTGGTAAAAAACCCACCTCCAGATGTAGGAGATGCAAGAGACATGGGTTCAGTCCCTGAGTTGGGAAGATTGCCTGGAGAAGGGCATGGCAACCCACTCCAGTATACTTTCCTGGAGAATCCCATGGACAGAGGAGCCTGGTGGGCTACAGTCCATGGAGTCGCAAAGAGTCAGAGTCAGACCCAACTTGAAGAGACTTGGCAGGCACAGGCATCGAGTGTGGATGTCCAGGGCGCTGCATTCACTTTCCCTCTGCAGACGCAGAACATGGTGTCCCTGGGGCAAGAGCTCTTGTTGCCCATGGCAACTCAGCCTCACCTGAGCACAATCCTCCAGGAACAAAAATGTGCCCATTAGAAATACAACAACTGTCAACAACATATCAGGAGCACAGTGTGAAGACTGAAATTTTTTATTTAAAATGAAATTTTAAACTATCACTATCTTGATTAACTATTCTGCATTTATTTCTACCCTGAAACTCAATAAAACTCAGACATACAGAGTCCCACATCACCCATACACACGCCTACATACATAGACTCACACACGCAGCCTTACACACCCATTGTACTTATCCCAGGCCCCTAGAGAATGCACTTCACACGTGGGCAATAGTATGTAGACAGCAGGATTTGGGGAAGAGCCATGACTCTCAGGAAACAGAGTTCCTCAGACCCAACATTCATGTCATGCTCCCTACAACTTGGAAGACGGAGCTGGGGGCTTCTGGGAGAGGGGGCAGGGGCTGACCCTGAGGGAGTGGCACCATGTGCCGCCCAGAGAGGAAGGCGGTGGGAGCAGGGAACAGCATGAGACACAGGCCTGACAGAGGGGTGGGTGCTGGGGGCCCCAGGAGCCTAATGGCCAACTGGAGGCTGAGATCTGGTTGAAACAAAGCCCTAGAGATGTCTAAGGACTGTTACCAGGCAGAAGACAATGTCTTCCATTTCCACTGTTGTTTTTGGCATTGTCCACTTTAGCTGTAGTTCTAAATCATAATCTGAGCAACAGCATACAAAATTAAGTTAACATATGTTCATGTATGTCCTGTGAGAACTGGAAACACACACAGGCAAACACACAGCACTCAGCAACTCCGTGAGCAGGGCTTTGCTCTCACACCGTCTTCATTAGCATTCCTTTCCTATTCCAGACAAATAGCTTAATTATTCATCACAGGAACTTCCTGGAAGGCCCATCAACTCTTTGGTGGAGAATACCCACAGTTTCCAAGCTGAGATACTTGGAACCCTTCACCTTACTGCTCACTCTTTTCCAGTCCTAATGGAGCCCATGGTAAATTAGGCGTCCACTCTCAGTAGATTCCTCCCTTGCTGCTCTGGGGGTGTGGACCTTATTCTCCTGCAAACAGGAAACTCAGCTTTTCTCATCCACAGCTGATTACGGGGACATTCAGGGGTCTAGCACCCAACCCCTGCATGGAGATCGTGGGTGACTGGGACTATTTCCCTACAAGCTGTTGGTTGGTGTGGTTGCTCAGTCGTGTTCAACTCTTTTGTGACCCTACGGACTGGAGCCCACCAGGGTCCTCTGTCCATGGGATTTCCCAAGCAAGAATACTGGAGTGGGTAATTATTCCCTTTTCTGCTGCTGCTGCTGCTGCTGCTCAGTCGCTTCAGTCGTGTCCAACTCTGTGCGACCCCATAGACAGCAGCCCACCAGGCTCCATCCCGGGAATTCTCCAGGCAAGAACACTAGAGTGGGTTGCCATTTCCTTCTCCAATGCATGAAAGTGAAAAGTGAAAGTGAAGTCGCTCAGTCGTGTCCGACTCTTAGTAACCCCATGGACTAGGGGATCTTAAAGACCTAGGGATCGAACCTGCCTCTCCTGCATTGGCAGGTGCCTTCTTTACCATTGAGGTACCTTGGAAGGCCCTCTGTATAAGTCACTAATGGGTAAATATTACTTTTTAATTCATAAAAAATACATAGATAAAAATTATTTTGTTAATCATCAAACATCCCCAGATGAAAATAAGGCAAGAAAAAAAGAAAATTGAGTTCTAAAAGCCATTAAAGAAGAGAGTTAAAAATGAAAACGAATATAGCTAAGGCACTAAAAATAAGGGGGAAGGGAGACCTGGTTAAGTGGTAGAAAACATTTCTTGTAATCATCTCCCAAGGTATACAACACAAGTGCTCTGAAGACAGCTGTTAAGAATCACTAGTTGAATCATTTCAAAGGCTTCACTCTGCCCTCTGAGTCTACTTCTCAATTTCCTCTCCATTGTCGGCTGTGTGAGTTTTTCATTCAAATAATAACTGCTGTTAATGGATGTCCTGTTTTATGCCATAATAAGCTCAACCTGCCTTTCACCCTTCCAGGTACCAGGCCACAGACACTCACCACACGAAGACCCAGCCTTGAGCATGCTGTATCCATGACAGCAACAGATGCCACATCGTGTCAACCATTTGAGGTCTCGCCACTATTTTATCTGTCACCATGGCAACAGGAGAGTCCTGGGAGCAGCCTTAAGGTGTCTCCTGATATAAACACTGTCTCCCAAGCAACATAGCTGCCTAGTGCTAACTAGGCTGGCCAAAGCTTGCAGGGCTCGGGGTGTCACCAGCCTGCTGAGGAACCATGGGCAAGTTCCCGGACTGGCCAGGCCCCTGGTGATGAAGATGAGACAGTGTCATTTACATCATAAGTAAGGAAAGTGTCTGGCTAGAGACAACTCTAGTAGGCGTCAGTGTCACCAGCCAGGACTACTGGGGTCGATATGAAGGGGACCCAGCTTCACTCTCGTGCAGGGCACTGAGGGAGGGGCCCCCAGGGTGATGGAGCAGCTCTGATGTGGCAACATTTGATGGACACTCTCAGGCCCTTTCACATCAGGTGGCCAATCCCTGATTAAGGGAACACGCCCAACGCTCACAGGGGGCCCATTGTGTGTCATGCAGAAAATCCTGGTCAGAAATTCCAATTGTAGTCACCTTTGTAACCAATGTTAGTCCAAGGCATCCAACTCCATCTCACTTCCTCTTCCTGCCCACTGGGATGGGTAACTCCCCCTGAGAGCCCAGCATTCAGCTAGAAAGCTCTCACACACCTTCCCATCACAGCTCAGAGGGCTGGTGTTGTCATTTTCATTTTACAGACTACAAAGCTGAGCTTTTGGGGCATTTGAGAGCAGAACCCAGATTCAAAGCCCATGCAGTGGTCTGTGTTTAGACCACACTATTAAATTTACATTTCCAACAAACAGCAAATAAACTTTAGCACAACTACATCCCAAATATTGCATGGGACAATATTTTTATCTGATATGCCTGGAAACCCCATTGTAACTGATGTTGCTCCCACCACATTTAAAATAGGTGACTATTGACGGCACATGAAAAGATACTCAGCATCACTAATTATTCACTTCAGTTCAGTTCAGTTCAGTCGCTCAGTCGAGTCCGACTCTTTGCGACCCCATGAATCGTAGCACTCCAGGCCTCCCTGTCCATCACCAACTCCCGGAGTTCACTCAGACTCACGTCCATTGAGTCCGTGATGCCATCCAGCCATCTCATCCTCGGTCGTCCCCTTCTCTTCCTGCCCCCTGTCCCTCTCAGCATCAGGGTCTTTTCAAATGAGTCAACTCTTCGCATGAGGTGGCCAAAGTATTGGAGTTTCAGCTTCAACATCAGACCTTCCAATGAACACCCAGGAATGATCTCTTTTAGGATGGACTGGTTGGATCTCCTTGCAGTCCAAGGGACTCTCAAGAGTCTTCTCCAACACCACAGTTCAAAAGCATCAATTCTTTGGCACTCAGCCTTCTTCACAGTCCAACTCTCACATCCATACATGACCACAGGAAAAACCATAGCCTTGACTAGACGGACCTTAGTCGGCAAAGTAATGTCTCTGCCTTTGAATATACTATCTAGGCTGGTCATAACTTTTCTTCCAAGGAGTAAGCGCCTTTTAATTTCATGGCTGCAGTCACCATCTGCAGTGATTTTGGAGCCCAGAAAAACAAAGTCAGCCACTGTTTCCACTGTTTCCCCATCTATTTCCCATGAAGTGATGGGGCCAGATACCATGATCTTCGTTTTCTGAATGTTGAGCTTGAAGCCAACTTTTTCACTCTCCGCTTTCACTTTCATCAAGAGGCTTTTTAGTTCTTCACTTTCTGCCATATGGGTGGTGTCATCTGCACTAATTATTAGACAAATGCAAATCAAACCTACAATGAGGTACCATCTCACACTAGTCAGAATGTGTGTTGTGCTTAGTTATTCAGTCATCTCCGACTCTTTGTGACCCCGTGGACTGTAGCGCGTCAGGTTCTTCTGTCCATGGAGATTCTCCAGACAAGAATACTGGAGTGTGTTCCCATACCTTCCTCTGGGGATCTTCCAACCCAGGGATTGAACTCATGTCTCTCAAATTGCAGGCAGATTCTTCACTATCTGAGCCACCAGGAAAGGCCAAGAATACTGGGGTGGGTAGCCTATCCCTTCTCCAAGGGATCAGCCCAATCCAGAAATCAAATTGGGGTCTCCTGCATTGCAGGCAGATTCTTTGCCAGCTGAGCTACCATGGAAGCCCCCTGGTCAGACTGGTTATCATTAAAAAGTCCTCAAATGATAAATATTGGAGAGAGTGTGGAGAAAAGGAAACCCTCTTGCTGCTGGGAATGTAAGTTGGTACTTTATTTCTTGTTGTTTTGTTGCTAAGCCGTGTCCAACTCTTTGTGACCCACAGACTGTGTAGCTGCCAGGTTCCTCTGTCCATGGGATATTTCAGACAAAAATACTTGAGTGGGCTGCTGTCCTCTTCTCCAGGGGATCTTCCTGATCCAGGGATCAAACTTGTATCTCCTGCAGTGCAGGCAGATTCTTTTACCACTGAACCACCCAGGAAGCCCCTATAAGTTGGTACAGTTCAGTTCAGTTCTGTTGCTCAGTCATGTCCGACTCTGTGCGACCCCATGAATCGCAGCACACCAGGCCTCCCTGTCAGTCACCAACTCCCCGGGTTCACTCAAACCCGTGTCCATCAAGTCAGTGATGCCATCCAACCTCTGTCATTCCCTTCTCCTCCTGCCTTCAATCTTTCCCAGCATCAGGGTCTTTTCAAATGAGTCCACTATTCTCATCAGGTGGCCAAAGTATTGGAGTTTCAGCTTCAATATCAGACATTCCAGTGAACACCCAGGACTGATTTCCTTTAGGACAGACTGGTTGGATCTCCTTGCAGTCCAAGGGACTCTCAAGAGTCTTCTCCAACACCACAGTTCAAAAGCATCAATTCTTTGGTGCTCAGCTTTCTTTATAGTCCAACCACTATGAAAAACAGTATGGAGAACAATATGGCTTATCCTGAAAAAAGAATCTTTTATAAATGTATATATGTATAACTGAATCACTTCATTGTACACAAAAATTAATACAACACAGTAAATCAACTGTATGTCAAAAAAAGTGATGAAAAAAAAAACAAAACAGGTGGCTACTCATGGGCGAGGATGTCAGTGCTGGTTGCTGGTTGGGTGCAGTCAGGGAGACGGGAAGGCCGTGTGTGCCGGCTGCCCCAGTCGTCTGTACCCCTGTAGAGGACAGGTCAAAGGCAGAGGCTGTGAACCAGCAGAACAGCCACCAGGTACCGCTGTCCCTGTGCACGATGGCTACGGGCACCCCAGGCCTGGGAGTGATGCAGGCTGAGTCCTGACAGAGAGGAGGGGGATGCCCCCAGAGCTAATTGGAGATTAGTGCTCAGACTAGAGATGGTGCAGGCATGTCAGATAGCGAGCTCTCACCTGGCAGGAAGCATGGCCCTCAACGACCAGCTTGACTGAATGCCTGGCATTGTGTGAGTCTCTTCTTAACTTTCAACCCCTGACCATAGAAGCCAGGACTCATGGGGGTAAGAATGGCTCCTGGCCAGGAACCTACAGAGAGGCCAGGGGCTTGGCAAGCAGGTTTTCTCGTGTGTGAATTCCTGACTTGGTTCCATTCTTCTCTGGAGAAAGTTCCTCACTGGCGGAGAACATGGTCTAGGATGGCTGCGGACGCCCCCATTCCCAGAGATTCCCAGACATGAGAAGGCTAGCATCAGACTGTCTAATAGCAATCTACTCAGTCAAGATAAGAGCCAGATCTGGCTTGCAGGTCCCAATGCTAGGGAGTGGGCTTGTCGGCTGAACTTGAGTCCCCTCGGAGTTCAGTCACCCTCCACTTGCATTCTGGTGGTGATGAAGAGCAGGAGTCTTGGGGGCTGGGCAGAAACTTGCTGGGGATCTGACTGGTCATTCAACCTAATGCTTGGAAATGGAGCGTTCAGTCTGAGAGAGCATCTCTGGCAAGGACCTGCAGACCAGAGATGGGTACAGCTTTGGATTTGGGGTGCAGGGAGGTGTAATAGAGCTCCCTATTTATACTAATGATGGACAGAGGCTGGGATGGAGCTCATGTGGAGGCACTGGACTTTCTCTGCCCATCCTCAGCAACCGACTCTAAAACACATGGTAGCTTGTCATCCGAGGCTCCAAAAATTTCCACCTGCCCCAGGCGGGGCTGGGAAGAACTGGTGATCAGATGGTGATCAGCCAGTGCCAGCTGACCCAGAAGGTTGAAAGGACCCCTCCTTCAGCTTTCCTGTGCCCCTTCCTGGCAGCCTGGAGGAAGTCAAGACAGTGTCACAAGGTGAGGAGCCAGCCCTGAGCAGATGGTGGGCCTCGGTGTCACAATTTGGATGGGTTCCTGGAGATCTGCCAAACAATTTGGCCAACCTAGAGCAAGACGGGACGAGGGGAGAGAATGGCCCTTGTGGGTAATGGATCATTGAATGGTGGGGTGCAGAGGACACCAGGGGTGACGCCGAGGCTGACAGGGATACCCCAAGAGCAGAGTGAGTTGCTTAGACAGGGTGGCATTAACAGCAGGCTGGGGTGTGCCTGGGGCTCATGGAATACTCTGCAAGCAGTGATGCTCTTTGCTCTAGTGCTGCCATGGGCCGGACCCAGATGAGGACTTCTTCCCTCCTCATCTCCTGACCTGGGCCTGAACCCAGCCCCTGCATGCTGCTAAGTTGATTAGAATCCAACAGCTGCCTCAGAGGCAGGATGTGTGTGTGGAGGGAAATACCAGAGAATCAGCCCAAGGGCAGTGGCCAAGTGGGACACTCCAGGGTGGAAGGCTGGCCTGCCCACTGGGAGGGTAGAAGTGAGAGAAGACAGGAAGAATGGTCCTCACGTTCACTCATCATACACCACCGTCAGTGAAATGAGAGCATACAAATGTGTGTGTATTATCACATCATTGCTGTATTTGCATTTTATATACATTGCAAAACACACGCAAAATGCATTAAAGGATGAGACAAAGCCAAAAAGATATTTTTTGAATGTTCTTCTAAAAATTCTGGCCTTAACCATACTGGATTATACTCAGTGGACAATACACCTGTAGGGCAGGGTTTGGGCTCCCTGATGGCTCAGTGGTAAAGAATCTGCCTACCACCTGACTCAAAGAGCCAACTCACTGGAAAAGACCCTGATGTTGGGAAAGATTGAGGGCAGGAGGAGAAAAGGACGACAGAGGATAAGATGGGTGGATGGCATCATCAACTCAATGGACACGAGTTTGTGCAAACTCCAGGAGATGGTCAATGACAGAGAAGCCAGGCATTCTGGAGTCCATGGGATCATAAACAGTCAGACACAACTTAGCAACTGAACAACAACAGCAAAACGGGAGATGTAGGTTCGATCCCTGGGTCCAAATGATCCCCTGGAGGAGGATATGGCAACTCACTCCAGTATTCTTGCCTGGGAAATCCCATGGACAGAGGAGCCTGATGGGCTACAGTATACAGGGAGTCTCAAGATAGTCAGATACGAGTTAGTGACTAAACAATAGATTAGGGTTTGCGGTATGACTCTAGGTGTAAGTTCCTCTTTCATATAATTCTTGCTCCTGTGATCTTGAAAGAGGCCTCCTGTGAGATCTGACAGAGAGTGGATGTTTTCACACTGTCAGATGTCTTCTCTTTCCCTGAAAAATCCCAAGTATAATCTTCACTTTGCAGTTTGGTGCCATCTGTCCCTCAGTGGGGGTGGGTGTACTTGGACTAGAAAACGAAGCCCCCAGTCCCACTTGACTGGGCACCCACCCAAGGGTGGGCACATGCTCCCAATGTTTGCACCAGGCAAGATTTTATTCTGTAGATACAAAATGAAAAGGAAAATTTTTTCCGTGTGAACCCTCCACTTCAGAGACCTCAGACGCAGCAGGTAGCAGCCACCCCCACACCTCCTGGGCCTGGGAGGCAGAGGCAGGAAGACGCAGAGTGCAAACCCATCATAGCCTCTTTATCAGGTCGTGGGAATCCTTGACAGCGAGCCTCTGGGGACTCCCACTGCAGACACGCTCTGATTTCAGCTCCAGCTCCCACGAGGTGAAGGAGCATCAGTTCCCAAATCATTCAGCGGGCTGAGAGCTGATGCTGCATGGTCTTCTGCACCCAGGCCTCTGCTTCTGCAAAGCCATCCCTGGTCTTCGCTGAACTCTTGGAGCTCACCATATGCTGTGCCCCCCTAACCATCCCACACAGGCCAGTTGATGATTTTTCCTCCGGTTCTTCCTAGGTTCAGATCCACATTCCTAGATTTTTTTCCCCTGAGGGAAACAGTCCATGTATAGAACTTTTGACTTGTTTTACCCTAATGTTCTCTCTGGAGTGATTATCTGGATGGATGAAAAGAAAATCATTGGGTGGAAAGTCATGAAAGATTTAAGTAAGACATCCATACAGATGTATTCAGGAATTGCATGGAAGACTTTTGAAATGGCAAAATTCTAGTCTTCTTGGCTAAGTTAAATCTTTCAGACTTTACCTGAGTGAAGTCAGGCAATCCTGAGTCAAGGATTTTGAAACCTAAGACAGATGGATTGACTCAGAAGCAGGACCACTTTGCTCCTGTTCCTGGCAGGTGAGTAGCTGGAGGTTCGCAGGCCTGTGCTGGTGGGACATCTCCCCATCACTGTTCCCCCATCTAAACTGTTATCCCAGTCCCTCCTCCACCTCTCCTCCCTTCTGTTATTATTTGTGAGAGTTGAGTAATGAAGGAATGGTTAAACCTCTAGAATCAATCACTTTCACTTACATCTCCAGCCTCATTAGAAATTGCAAATAATAAATCATGAATGAGAATGTGTGGGTCAAAGAAGACACCTCACAAAAGACTAAACCAGCTGTTGATATGAATCATTAATAATAATCAGTGTCTGTGCAGACTCAAAGAACAGACGTGTAGACACTGGAGGAAGGAAAGAGTGGGACAAATTCAGACAGTAGCTGACATATATGCACTGCTGTGTGTAAAATAGACAAAACTAGTGGGAAGCTGTACAGCACAGGGAGCTCCACTGTGATGACCTGGATGGGCAGGATGGGAAGGTGGGAGGGAGGCTCAAGAGAGGAGGGCATCTATATACATACAGCTAATTCACTTCGCTGCACAGCAGAACTAACACAACATTGTAAAGCAATTATACTCCAATAAAAATGATAATAATAACCACAGTGTCTGGAGTTTCAGGACCTGGGGCTGAGTCCTCCGAAACCAACACGTTTAATGCCTCACTTTCCATAAATGTTCACGCACAAGCTGGGAAGGCGCCATTACATCAGGACAGATGGTGAGAACTCCTCTCCCACCCATGTGGTCCAGAAGGCAGCCTGCAGAGCAGACCAGGCTACAAAGAAAATCCACTAATCAGTAGATCGGCAGAGGAGAGAAAGTTCCAGAACCAAAGGGGACTCAGCTTGCGCTCCAGAAGCATATCTACTCTCATGGAGATACCCAGCAGCCGTGGTCTTTTCTGTTTCTCAGTGTGTCTCATTTCTCTCTCTTTCCTTGCCTTCTGTCCTGTCTTTCCTTCCTTTCCTTCCACTCCTCTCTCTTTCCTTCTCTCTGTCCTGAACCTTCTTTTGAGTATTCCTAGGACAGTAAAGTGCAAGCCAGCAGTTCAGGTTGAGATAAAATAGATGGGGTATAGCATGCTCACTGAATTTCAGAAGATTCAGGCTTTTCCCCCCTCCCCAGGGGAAAAAGATTACCTAGCTCCCTAGCTCCCTAGCTCCTAACGTTTGGCTGACATTGAATGGACTGTTTAAATCTTCATTATTTTAACATGACAAGTGTTGGGACTTCCCTGGGGGTCCAGTGACTAAGATTCTGGGCTTGAAATGCAGGGGCCCTGGGTTTGATCCCTGGTCGGGGAACTAAATCCCACATGCCGCAACTAAATATCCCGCATACCTCAACCAAGATCAAAGATCCTGCACACCACAACTGAGACCCAGTGCAGCCAATTAAATTTTTTTAAAAAGAGTAGAACTACTACTTTAAAAATGGCAAATGTTGGACAGGATGTGTAGGAAAGGGAACCCTCGTGCACTGTTGATGAGAATGTAAATTGGTGCACCCATTATGGAAAATAGTATGAAGTTTCCTTAAAAAACTAAACATAGTGTACCATCTGATCAGCAATTTCACTTCTGAGTATTTACCCAAAGGAAATGAAATCACTATCCAGAAGAGAGATCTGCAGGCCCATGGTTCATTGCAGATTTATTCATCATGATCAAGGCATGGAAACAACCTAAGTCTCCATCAAATAGGTGATGTACATGTATACACAATGGATACATGTACGATAAAGAAGGAGATCCTGCCATTTGGAGGGACCTGGAGGACATTATGCTAAGTGAAATAAGTCAGACACAGGAAAAATACTGCATGAACTCACTTATTTGTGGAATATAGGAAAGTTGAGTACATAGCAACAGAGAGTAGAATGGTGGCCACCAGCGAGGAACTGGGAGTGGGGAGAAGCAGGGGGAGATGAGGTCAAAGGGTTGTCACTAACTCATTTTCAACTCTTTTGCAATCCCATGGACTGTAGCCCAAGAGCCTCCTCTTTCCATGAAATTTTTCAGGCAAGAATGCCTGAGTGGGTTGCCATTTCCTTCTCCAGGGGATCTTCCCAACCCAGGGATCGAACCCACATCCTCCTACATTGCACGTGAATTCTTTACCACTCAGCCACATGGGAACAGCTGAACCTGCCTGAGCCCGGAGGAACATCAGTAGGGGACCCACCCAGCCACACATAGAGTCGTGAGAAATAAGACATGGCTGTTGTGTTCGTCCAAGTATTTAGATTCGTTTGTGACACAGCAATTCATGAAACAAAGTCCAGTTTGGCAATTTGAGCTCACCTGACTTGAATGTACGGATCCTTCCAAGATTTTCTCTGCCAACCCTGCCCTCTCCAAAATATCTTCTAGATGCTGGCAGGGCGGGGCTGTGGGAGGAGGGGCTGGGTGCTCTGGTTTTCTCCCACCTCAGTGAGGCTCAAGGTCCTCTAATCCCACCCTGACAGCCCGAGGTACCTACTCTGCCCCTCAGTGGCCCTAATGAGCTTCCTGCTTCACCGCTGCTATGTTCTTTCCATCTGAGATGGCCCCGGAATACTGGCTGGGGCCAGCTCTGATCCCTTCCTGTGTCTGGTGACACAGCAAATCTCCCAGTCACCCAAGCTGGCAGTCTCATCGCTGTTACTCAGCTGGCCTCCTGGCCCAAGGCCTCGGCTAGAGCGGTCCCTCTCACTTACACCCTGGACATCCTTGGGGCATGCTCTCTCTCTATTCCTGTCTCTCTGTCTCCCTGTCTTTGTCTGTCTCTATCTGTGTGCCTCTCTTTTTCTATGTGTGTGTGTCTCGTCAATCTCTCCCTCTCTCTCTGTTTCTCCCTGTCTCTCTAACTCTGTGTAGTTTTTCTCTGTGTGGCTTGGTGCCCTCAAAACCCAGACTTCTGATATGGTGCCTCCCAGAGCAAGAGAACTGAGGGAAGCAAGCACAGCTGCCTGGCCTCTTTCCTCAGAGCCTCAGAAGGCACATGAGGCCACAGAGACTCCCCACAGGTTCATGGGGAGGGAACATGGAACCCAGTTTCTATCTGGAGGATTGTCAAAGAATTTGTGGGCCTGTTTTAAAACTACCAGACTGGGGACTTCTCTGGAAGTCTGGTGGTTAAGACTTTGCCTTCCAGTGCAGAGGGTGAGGATTCGATCCCTGGTTGGAGAGCTAAGATCCCATGCACATCTTGACCAAAAACACAAATATAAAACAGAAGGAACATAGTAACAAATTCAATAAGGACTTTAGAAAAGTGGCCCACATCAGAAATAAAAAAATCTTAGGTAAAAAATCCCACCAGACTGCCACCCTCCCAGCTGTCCCAGGAGGTTGTAGGGGCCCCGAAGAAGAGGTATCTCTGTGATCCCCAAGAGGTACCATCCAAACCCCACCCCCCTGCACCCCTAGCTCTTGGCTGACACCGCAGTTCCTCACCCCAGAGTGAAGCCAGACCCACGAGGGCAGAGCAAGCTTCACCGTCCTTCTCCTTCAGGCATGCCACCTCCACAATCCCCTGGTCGGTTGGGGGGGTGGCAAGGTGGGCAGTTTCCAACCTCCTCTTCTATCAGATGACATTCTCCAACTTCCCTCCCCATCTCACCTTGCTGAAAACAAGATTTGTGGGGAGAGGCGTGAAAACCACATCAGTTTAAGTTCATTGAAAAGGAATAAATATGTCTGGGTAAAGTAACACCTACTCTGGCTGAAGTTTTGTAAACATGTTTTCCCCAAAGTGGTTTTCTGCTACAAATATGAAAAGGGCCATCTCACAGGGGCTGAAACAATAGCGGGCATTTAGTGGTGTTACAGTAGAAAAAGTCAGAACGGGAGCCCTAGCTCAATGACGCCATTCGAGCCAGGCACGTCCTGTCCTTCCATTTCATTCTCAACACAACGGCTTGTAATCCCCATGCTGGTCACTTAGTTTACAAAATAGCTCTCAGAACTCCAGGCATTGCACCAGGATCCCCAGCTGGAAGGGAGGGGCCAGAGAAAAAGCCTAATGAGACTCTAGCTGATTTCTTTTTACCTCTCATCATGCAGAAGAGGGTCCCTTGCACCCCCTAGAACAATCAGTGGCAAAGGAAACAAGGATTGTTGTGACTTGTTGATACTAAGGAAGCATGGGAAACCTACCTTCTCTGAGATCAAGGGCTCCCTGTCTGCTACATAAATACAAAATTAAGTTCTTCTGGTGGGAAAGGAAATGAGAAGAGTCCCTGAGTAAAAAAAATGGGCAGTGTCTTCCTTGGGGGTCCCCAGATATTTAAATGCTTCCTATTTCAGACAGGGTGTATGTTTGCATTTCCCAAATAAGGTGAAATCCCAATTGTCTTGGGAATTAAAGAAAGGAAGACCATGAGTAGGTAATAGCAGCCCAATATTTGAATCCCTCATCCCATACATTCTTTTTGTGATCTGACAATGTAGAGAAAGATGTTGCAGTGAGTTTCTACCCAGTCACCATATAACAGAAACTTGCTGATGCGTTGCTGGCCTCCCAGTCCCTCTTCAGGAGGTAAGATGAGTGTCAGGTGGAGGGAGGCAGGGCTGGTGGCAGGAGGAAGAGAAGAAAAAATGGCCTGGGTGACCAACCAGCTACAAAAAGATATACAACAGTTGAGAATATTGGAATTACTGGTCTCTGGAGCTGGTCAAAGTGGTCACTCCCTGAGGCCATGAGTCCCTCCAGGATCTCTCCTGGTTCTTCAGCCCCCAGCCTTGCTCAACCACCCAGCAAAGCCTGGGTAGTCTCCCCTTGGGCCTCACAACGAGATGTTGTTGACTCCCTGCTGGCACTGAGCCCCTGTGGAAGGGCCTACATCTCATCAGTGAGATCAGCCACCAGGCACTTGAGAATTTGGCTGCCTCAACAAGGATGCCCAGTGCACTGGCCCAAAGTATCCAGGCCTTGCTCCTAAGCCACTGGCTTTACCCCAGTTTAAGGTGGCTGGACAGTGTGGACATCCTCACCAAGAGAAAGTATTTATGCAGGGGCAAAGTCAAACACCTCTTGCAGCCTGGTTCTCATCCTCCACAGTGCAGCCACAAACAGAGTGCTACATCACCAACAAACCTACCAAGTCCCAGAGCCCTCCTGCTCCTGCCCTGTTAATTCCCCATGATTCCTGCTATGCTTGGGGCCATGGTCAGACAATATGGACAACCCTGAGCGCCTCATGTGTGGGGACAGCAACTCAGCACGGCATAGGACACAGACGCAGGTGAGCGATGCCGTCTCGTCCACATTCCCAGCTCACCCCACCGAATATGGAGGCACCACCCAGGGCTCTTTCTCAGCCACTTGTTCTCTTAAAATTTGGTGGCTTTTCCCCCTAGATCTTTCTTTGAGCTGTTCATTCCCAGTAGTCACAGTCATGGTACATCTTTTGACTTGACGATTAGACATCTTAGCAGCATTTTCAGAACTTTCTATTTATAATTTATCTCTCTTTATTTGGTGAGACATCCTTCTCTTACTCCCCTTTTAATTCTTTTTAGTCCCTTAAGTATATTTCAATTAGCCATTAATTTATTTAAGTCAGAGTCTGGGCTCCCTAATGAATACTTTCTACTGCCTTGTGTATATACCGTCTTTTTTTTGTTTCTTTGTGTGCTTCCTATTTTTTGTTGCTGTTGAAAATGATTTTTTTAATTACTTTATTTTTGGCTGTTCTGGGTCTTTGCTGCTGAGCAGGCTTTTCTTTAGTTGCAGCAAGCAGGGGGCTACTTTCTAGTTGTAGTGCATGGGTTTCTTCCCGTTGTGGTGGCTTCTCTTGCTGGGGAGCACGGGCTCTAGGGCACACGGACTTCAATAGTTGCTGTTCCCGGGCTCCAGAACACAGGCTCAACAGTTGTGGCACACAGGCTTAGGTGCTCTGAAGCATGTAGGATCTTCTCAGATCAAGGATTGAACACGTGTCTCCTGCATTGACAGGCAGATTCTTTACCACTGAGCCACTAGGGAAGCCCTTGCAAATGCATTTTAAATAATACAATGTGGCCACTCTGGAAATCTGATTCTCCTCTCCTCCCCAGGGTTCACTGTTTTTGCTTGATGACTTTTCTGAACTTTCTGTAAAAAATGTTGTTGTTGTTGTTGTTGTTGTTTGTCATATATGGCCACAAAGTCCCTATTCTATTAGTTGCAAGTAGTTAGTTGATGACAGGACAGAGATCTCTTGAATTACCTGGAATCCATAAGCCTCCCAATGGGCTACACACTTGAGGGCCAGCCTTCAACACTCAGCTAGACAGTTGACAACTCTATGTTAGCCTTCACTTCCTGTTGGCACAGGGCTTCAAGGTCAGCCAGAGGTGAGAGCTGAGGGCTTTCTGAAGTCATTTCCAAGCAGGTACACAGTCCCAGGCATGTGCACAAGCTGGTACATGCATAACAAATGACCCAACCTAGTAGCTTAAAACCATACCAGTTTGTCATACTGTACTTCACAATTTCATGGGTCAGGAATCCAGAGGACTCAGCTGGTGAGTACCTGGTGGTGTGTTTCCTGAGGTTATAGGAAGCTGTCAGGTAGGGCTGGAGCCATCTGCAGGCTCAGCTGGGATGGGTGTCCAGGTGACTCACCCCGCTGGCTGGCTGTTGATGCTGGCTGCCAGCTGGGTGCTCAGCAGGGCTGCTGAGTCAAGTTCCTTCATGTAGCCTCTTCCTAAACTTGGGCCTCCTAAGAGGGCCCTGACTTCTGATTTGGGAGCTTAGAGCCCAAGAACGAGGGCTTCCACAAAAGTGGAATGAGAGCTTGGCTTTTTACGACTAGGGAAGTCACGCTGCACCACTACAGTCGATCTCTATCCATTAAAGCAGGCAGGAACCTGCCCGGATCTAAGGGGAGAGGACAGACACACCCACCCTCCATAATATAAGGGGAGGCCTGCCAACAACTTGGTGCTAAGTCTTCAAACTGCCCTGCACAGGTACCTCCCGCCCTCGAGTTTCTGTGTAGGTTTTGCCAGCCTGGCAAGGCCATCTCTGGATAGATCCCTGTCTATTATTCTCTATCTCCTTCCTGGTTTATTTCCATCCTGAAACATGGCATCACAGCATTCCCTTGCTTGCATCTGTCCACTTAGAGTTTTCTTCCCTATCATTTTCTGAGGGAAGGAAGAGGTAGTAGGGGGATCGTGTCCTCACGTTCAGCCTTGTCCTCCCAGTGAGGAGCACAGTAGGTGCTCAGAAGGCGCAGAGGCCTGTGGCTCCACGAAGTGTAGTGTGGTGTGATAAGCCGCTGAGGACACTTTTGAACTCAAGTCTGGCACACTGTTAGCCTCTCTGAGGATTTCCCTGTCCACATGTGGGATCGTTGAAGGTAATCGTGCAAATCCAAGCACTGGGGTTGAGACAGGACAGATATGAGCACTCAGTCATGTACAACTCCTTGAGATCCCCGTGGACTGTAGTTAGCCATTCTCCTCTGTCCATGGAATTTTCCAGGCAAGAATACTGGAGTGGGTCGCCATTTCCTTCTCCAGGGGATCTTCCTGACCCAGATATCAAAGCTGTGCCTGTTGAGTCTCCTGCATTGGCAGGTGGATTCTTTACCATTGAGCCACCTGGGAAGCCCTCAGAACAGATACGTCTCACCCCTTTTATGCTGGCCCTTCACTCAGTGCAAGCTTGAATAGCAGGGTTTGTTTTACATTCTAACATAGAAAATAACCAAGGATTCTGTTTTTATTCTTGCCAGGCCCCTCCTCTCTGTCCTCTTTCAGTCCTCGTAGATGGTGTCCCTGCTTTGGGAAAGGCCCCGGGCCATCCCTTCCATCACACCTCCCCTGCTCCCAGGGCAAAAGCCCCTCACAGCTGGTCTGAAACCTTCCTCCTTCTCACACAGTCCAGGGAGCTCTCCTGGGAAGCATGTGGGCTCATAAGGACCAGAACTGTGACCATCCACTCATGAGGAAATGAGATTCACACCCAGGAGGACGGGGTCTTCTAGAGGCAGGGCATAGAAAATAATTTGCTTCCAGACAAGCTGCAGACCGCATGGTTGAGATGGCCTAGTTCTGGCCAAGGGAATAAAATCCATCCCCTTCCAATTTCCTGCTCGGCGCCATGCTTACATTCTCCTCTGAGGTCAAAGCCTCTGAAAAGACCAATTGCTTCCAAAATGAAACCCAAGGCCAGTGTTCACCCTCAAGTGTTTCAATTATTTCTGAATATCTGATGATCTTGGGGACCCCTTCCCTCCCCTCTCCAGATGGAATTGTGGTTAAGCTTCACTGAGACTCAGCAAAGCACAAAAAGGAGGCGATTTCTCTGTGAAATCTCCACTCCAGGCCCAGGTCATGCAGTCCATGCCTCACATTCACCATTATGTACAGCCAGTTGGGGGCACAACCATGCTCATCCTGGGGACAGAGGTGCCAAAGTGTTATTCCTTGTGGTCACTGTTTTCCCCTGTGGTATCCTGCACTGGGACTTCCCAGGTGGTGCTAGTGGTAAAGAACCCATCTGCCAATGCAGGAGACATAAGAGACACAGGCTCAACCCCTGCATCAGAAAGATCCCCTGGAGAAGGGCATGGCAACCCACTCTAGTATTCTCGCCTAGAGAATTCCATGAGCAGAGAAGCCTGGCAGGCTACAGTCCATGGGGTTACAAAGAGTCAGACATGACTGAGTGACTGAGCATGCGTGCACACATCCTCCAAGACTTACAGTCTCTTTTCAAAGACCAACATTTTGTCACCGTAGATACAAAGGTCCATGACCATCTGACCAGAAACAGGCAGCACTTTAGTGCTGTCAAGGGCAAGAAGATGCATCCACAAGTAGGTCATCGATGCCGACTTCCAAAGGCTTGAACCCCATGGAGAAAGAGCACCTGTCCCTCTAATCTCCAAGGTTTCAGAATTGTCCATGATGGTATCTTTGAGACTAGATTGACAAAGAGAAGTTTGGGTTTGCGCAGTCATGCACACTGACATCCAAAAGCCACCAGCAGCCATGCAGAGATCTCAGCTGCCAGTTGGTCCTAATTTTGCTTCTTAAAGATGCTTTCATATTCCAGTGACACAGCTAAGGCTTCCAGAAGGGTTCCAGGTGGAATGTCTGTCCCTCCAGAGACTAGACCGGGCCTTACAACAAGTCATTCTTCCATTCAAGGTGACCCTTCACTTTGGGATGATCTGTTGAACATGCTGATGGAGAAGTATTTGATGGCCAAAGCCACGGGTGGACAGGGTGGGGTTCAGGGAGAATGCTCTCTGGGTCAGATGCGCCTTAGATCCAAGGCAGGTGTGGAAGCTTTGGGAGGTAGCTTGCTATGCAGCCAAGCCCTTTCCTTGGGAATGATTCCCCAACAAGGGGAGGATGGGCTGTGACCAGCCTGCAGCCCACACCCCAAGGCAGGCAGAGAGTAATCCTAAAGGTGACAGTTCCTGTATGCAGGTGCTCCTGCCTAGGAGAAGGGACAGCCTCTCTGAGAGGTGCCTCAAACAGGGGAGCCACTTGCACATAAGACTTCCAGCAAGTCCTGATTAAACCTAGTACTAGAGCATCTCAGATTCAGAGCCACCTTTTGGCAGGGTTTCCTACCCTGGTATTGTTAGCAGAAACACGCTGACTGAAACTGCCCACCCTGGCCAGGCACCATAGTCATTATTTGCATGAGTTATTTTACTACAGGGGACCCTACTAAGAAAGACAGAACGAATAAGCTACCACCAACTGGAAGAGTTGAGGAGAGGTCATCCTCGCTGGCCTCTTGACTGAGCAACCAGGCACCACCAGGAAACATCCTGAGTCAGAATGACTGGACAAAGACAACCCGGAAACTAATCCTACCACCATAAAGCCCTAGATTGTGAGCTAAATGGCACGCTGTCTTCCTGGGTTCCCTTACCCTCCTGCTTTCCGACTGGGCACCCTTTCCCAATAGTCTCTTGCTTTGTCAGCATATGTGTCTCCTTGGGCAATTCACTTCTGAGTGTTAGAAAAAAGCCTCCTTTGGGCCCCTGGAAGGGGTCCCCGTTCCTTCAATGGTATGGCTTCTCCATTGGAGTTATGAAATCTCCTATGGGGAAGTAAGTTTGGGAAGTGCTGGGAGTGTTCTATTAGGCTTCACCGCTCCCCCTGCACCCAAGAATGAATGAAATTAGAGCAGCTGACAGCATGAGTGCTGGGCAGAGCAGGACAACAGAAACTGTACTGATGTGAAAGTGGTCTGGCCACCCTGGAAAGCATCTGGTAGATTCTTAGGAAAGAAAGCACTCACTTCTCCTACGAGCAGCAATCCCTCCCCACCCCTCACCCACCAAGGAATTCAACCAGAATATATTAAACCAGGATAAATGAAAACACAGCATTTGCAGCCCGAGGGCTGGAATGAATTCAAGGTGGAGATGAAGTCCCCTGCAGAGCCCACCTTCTTCCCCTCACTCAACACAGGAAGTGAATGATGCCCAAAACACAAAACGGCCATAAGGAGCTGGGTCCCACATCCCTGGCCAGCCCTCTCCCTTCTCCTGTGCTCCTAGGTGCCCACCATCCCAGGGTCTTCTCAGACCTGGCTAAAATCTGCTGCCAAAGAGAGAGGTGGTAAGATTCCAGCAGGAAAGCTCTTAGCCCTGAGGACATGAGCTCCATGGTGGGTTGAAGGTACCATCACAGGCAGGACGTCCTCCTACCTCCCTATTAGTCTGCTACTGAGGGGCAGGAACCTTCAGTGAGACAGAGAGCTATTCCCTGAGCTCCTGGGTGCAGACTGTCTGGGAAAAATGATCCCTGACAGCCCAGTCCTCTCAGCACTGAGGGAAGGAAGACAAGGAAGAATGTTCCAGAGAAGGGAATCTTGCTTCAGGAACCAGAAAGAGCAAGTCACAAGCAGCAGGAGCAGCAAACCAGGCAAAAGGCAGCACAGCCCTCGGGTCCCTTGTGGGATCACCATTCATTAACTCGTTTCACATCAGCACATGTCTTTGGGTGTAAAAATGAGGTGGGGCAGGAAGAAAAGAGAGGACCTGATTCTGGCTCGGGCTAGCTGCAGCTTCATTCAATTAAATGAAAGAAGAGATGGTAAAGGCACAATGCAAATAAATATGTAAAACATCTGAATGAGCTAACCCCAAATGCGTGCTTTTTACAGACCATGGGATGAGCTATTTTCTGCTCTGAATGCAGAATTCATCATTACAAGCTGACATTTATAAAAGGGAACAGCAATGCATGTGGTCCCATTATGGGGATCCTCTTGGCTTCCAGGTCTGTTTGGGGGTGAGGACCAACATGAACCACTCTCCAAAGCAGAAACGGGAGTCCCAGGGCGGTGCGGGGTGGGGAGGGCAGATACCTGAGCCCTGCATCTCTCCTGGAAAATACACTCAGACTGATTGCTTCCTCCTCTCCACACTGGATTTGTTCCAGAGCAACCTCTTGCTTTGTTCTGTGTCTCGGCAGTGAGTAGAGATGCTGCCACATCCATAATAAAAATTGCAGGTAGGCTTTGCCAGGGGACCAGCTCCACTCTCCCAGGCTGACTCTGGCCCTCTGACCCCAAGGCCATTAGCACATCCACAGGATGGCTTTGCAATTGCTTTACTTAATGAGAAAGGAAAACAGCTTTCTGCATAATAGGAGCAGCTCAACATCAGAATGATGCTTTTTCTTGACATGCTTCCAAGAACAAGAATTTTTCCAAGTCCAGGTTTGTAGCATTTATGTGAAAGGTAACGTAAGGGCTTCAGTGTTCTGTCTGGACTAAGAATGTTTGTGGTTGAAGAGAAATGGGCTGTGGATGGGAAGGTTCCTTTTTTTTTTTAGCTCTTATTTTCTTTTTAATTAAAGTTAGTACTTTGCCAATGGAAATAACATTTCTCCTTTTACATTGCTCTGAGATGGGCTAATATTTTGCTTTTGCATTAGTATCAGTTACTAGAATAAAGCCCTTTGATTCAATAGACTACAAACTAGTATTTGGTTAAATATTATTGTATTAGAGGGAAAGAATCTTTTGAGGATGTCAGAATTTAATCTGCTTGGGTCTCGAGAACCCATGACTTTCATGTTACTCACTATAGGCATGGGAGAAAAAAGCAATTTTTCTGAACTCAGTATTATATACCAAGAATCTCAATACAGTATTGTATACCAAAACCCTGCCCATAGTAAGTCTGGCAGAAGCAAATCCATTTCCCTTTCAGGGCTATACAATTTACAGAGAGCTCTTGGAATGTGACAGTTTGAACAGATTGTGGCAACAGATGGAAAAAATCACCATCTGATTTTGACATGGTGCGGGGAAATAGAATTTGATGAACAATAATTAGAGAAGCCACATACAGCCAGAGAAGGCCAGATTTAAACAGTGAGCTCAGAAGTCAGAAAAACTTAAGCATAGAATGGGGGCGAAATCTCTGAACAGGTAGGGAAAAGAATTCTGAGATAGAGAAAGAGCTATTTCAAAGCCTTCCTGTCTTTCTAAGAGACTGAGCTAACGTACAACCTTTCACATCTGGTATATTCTAAGGGTCTCAAAGAGCTCCTGAACTAAATATATTAACTGTCTCTATAAAGTTTAACAGATAAGGCAATGGCAACCCATTCCAGTACCCTTGCCTGGAAAATCCCACGGACGGAGGAGCCTGGTGGGCTGCAGTCCATGGGGTTGCTAAGAGTCGGACACGACTGAGCGACTTCACTTTCAGTTTTCAGTTTCATGCACTGGAGAAGGAAACGGCAACCCACTCCAGTGTTCTTGCCTGGAGAATCCCAGGGATGGGGGAGCCTGGTGGGCTGCCGTCTATGGGGTTGCACAGAGTCGGACACGACTGAGGCGACTTAGCAGCTAAAGTTTAAAGGGCTTCCCTGATGTCTCAGCAGTAAAGAATCTCTCTGCAATGCAGGAGACACAGGAGACGTGGCTTCGATCCCTGGGTCAGGAAGATCCCCTGGAGGAGGAAATGGTAACCCACTCCAGTAGTCTTGCCTGAAGAATCCCAGGACAGAGGAGCCTGGCGGGCTATAGTCCAAATGGTCGCACAGAGTCAGACAGGAGCATGAGCACAATAAAGGTTAAAACTCTCCGGAGGGTGCTTGGTGTGCCTTGGGGTACAGCTGAAGAGGGCACCAAAGAGGGCTTCACTGCATTGGCAGCCTTTTGCTCTTTCAGGTATCTGCTGTGTTCTTTTTCAGTGCTTTTCATACTCTTGAAATATGTCACGGTAAAATTTAGATGCTCAAATACAGAGTTTATCCTAAGTCCACACATGTGCTCAGTTGAAACAGTGCCATTGGTTGTCATTAGGTTTGTAATTTTTTTTTGGCTACACCATGCTGCTTGTGAGATCTTAGTTCCCTGAACAAGGATCAAACCCAGGTCCTTGGCAGTGGAAGTGCAGATTTCTAACTGCTGGCTTGCTGGGAAATTCCCTAGGTTTGTACATTTAGGTGATTGTCCTGGTAATGCAAATGAATGAATGCACAGAGCCTCCTGAATTCTTGCAGATGTTCAGGAAAACCCTTTGTTTGGGGGTTCATGGCTTCAGAATCTGGACAGGGCCCAGAGGAGGAAGAAAGGAGGAAGACGCACCCAGTGCAGCCTGTGATCCTGTGAATGAGGCACAGGGGGAGGTGATGCTTCTCTGGATTCAGGAGCTCGGAACCTGAGACTCATATTCTGAAAGTATGATGGAGGGTTGCAACAAATAAACAAAGACTCATATTCTGAAAGGATAATAAAGGGTTGCAACTAAATAAACAAAGCCCCAGTTTCACCTGGCAGGCAAACGCCTTGAGTCATTAAGTAGTATTAGGTACATTTAATTTATTTAATTATAAAGACAACAGGCATGAGACCATCCATATTATACTAAATCACATACAGAATCCAAAAACATAAGTAGAAGCATCCTTAAATTCTCCAGGTGATCAAATTGCTCAGGTGGGCACACAGGGGGCAGGTGTGGTGTGGGGGCCCCATCAGGAATGCAGGACCACAGGGGTGATGCGTACCATAATTTTATCCTGAGAATCTGAGGAAGGCTACAGTCTCCGAAGCTCAGGGAGGGACAGGCACCGGAGAGGACAGATGCATATGAAGGGGAAGAATGCAGATAAGTTGGACCCCAGATATCAATATTGATCCACATCCTGACCTTTCTGTCTCCAAGCTGTCAGCCTCGGCAACGTGGGTCATCCCAGAGCAAACCAGGCCCACTGCCCAGGGTTGGGAAGCTGAGGGAGGATCTGGCTGATGTTGGAGCAGCTGCAGACCTGACCTCTCCCTACTCCACCTTACCCAGCAGCCACACCAGCATCTGGTGGGCCCTGCCTCCCTTCCCCTCAAACTTACCATGTCTCCGCGCTTCACTTCCTGTTTCCAAACAAACAGTGTGGCCCACACTAACCCCTCAGAGAGTGGAAGAGCTTAGCTAAGAGGTCTCCATAGCCAGCCATCATGGCATCCCATCCCACAGTCCGGTTGAATCCAGCCTAACAGCCATGCCCCAGACTCATATCCACAGCCCTTGACCCATGCAATGCTCCCACATACACTTAGCTCCAGGAAACTTTCCCTGTGGGTAAAACAGACCTGCATGCTCAAAGGCAGAGGATGGCCAAGCCAGCCACCTAAATCAGTCAGCCCGGTCCTCATTCTTAACAGATAAACAGACGACCAAAAATTACTGGGCACCCGGGAAAACCCACAGTAATGACAGAGAGGGACTGACTGACCCTGAAGAAACCCTGACAACTTGAGAACAGAAGAGAATCTCATACGAATTCCAAGTAGCTTCCCCACATGTTGGAGACAGTATTGAAATCAGAAAAAGAAACAAACTGCTATTGAAATAATTAAGTATTTAGACCAAGTGTAGGGGTATCTGCAATAGAAATGCATGTTTCAAAATGAGACGGATTAGTGGCTGGATACACAGATGAATAGATGCGTGGACAAAAAGTAGTCATTTGTTAGTAGTGGAATTTGCAGTAGATATTCATGTGTTCAGGCTTCCCAGGTGGCTCAATGGGTAAGAAATCTGCCTGCAATGCAGGAGCCGCAGAAGACAGATTCCCAAGAGGAGGGCATGGCAACCCACTCCAGTATGCTTGCCTAGAGAATCCCATGGACAGAGAAGCCTGGAGAGCTATGATCCATAGGGTTGCAAAGAGTCAGACAGGACTGAAGCGACTTAGCACACATGCATGTGTTCATCCAGTTCACCATCTAGCAACCAGGAGCCTGGGAGAAGGGGTAACGGAAGCTGAAAGATGTCAATAGCATTTTGGAACCTAGAAGATGGATGAATGGGTAGTACCAGCTTAGCAGGCCAGAAGGGAGAAGATCAAGACAATTTTGCCACAAAACCCAGGAAAGTCTTGGGAATGAGAAACTTCTGGTGTGGCGGTAACCAATAATGGGAGAACTGGGCAAAAATCGAAGAAGCAGTGAGACTCCCACGTCCACTTCCCATTCTGTTACCATCTGTCCTCAGCGATGCCAAGGACAAGGGAGGGCAAGGACACAAAAGTGGAAATCTATTGTAGGGGGAAAGAAAACCCTCCGGCCCTTCCATGTCCGGCCTGAGAATGGGCAGCAGGCTTATTCCCACCCGGTCCAGGTAGGAAGTCAGAGGGTTCTTCCCCAGGGAAATGAACAACCAAAGAGAAAAGATGTATTGACACAGAAAGCCAGGGTCCCAGAGAAGTGTGGGGTGCCCACCCAAGCTCACCACAGTGAAGTTCTCAAAGGGCAGTCAGGAATCCTTGGGCTGAGTGTGCAGCCACAGGGTGACCACAAAGGAATCGTTAGAGCTGAAAGGAACACACAAACAAATCAATCCACCTAGGAAAAGAGGAAATAGAGTAAATCACATAGCATTCAAAAATTCCCTCTAAAGCTAAAATTAAGACCTCAGAGAAAAGAAGACAAGATACCTTCATGAGTAAGAGCACTTGGAAATTTAAAATTCAGATAGCCAAAATGAAAAGGGTAATAAAAGTGCTCAAAGAAAAAGTAGAGGGACTCTAAAAGTAAAACAGAAGGCAAAAGGATGGGTACTAGAAGGGAGAAGCTGGGAAAATTAGAGTCAATTCACTAAGACCCATTATCTGAATAATAGGAGTTATAGAGAAAGGAAAGTCAGAGGAAAAGAAATTAGTGAAGATTTAATTCACAGTTTTCCTAGAGTGATAAAACATGAAAAACACCCACATCTAGATATATCATGAAACTTCAGAGAAACAGGGGCAAAGAGCAGATTCCAACCCATTCCAGAGAGAAATAGGCCACAACAGAGTTTTAAGGCTCAGGATGGCCTCAGCCACACACAGCATCAGGAGTTGCTTGAGAAGGAAGCAAGGTCCTTCAAATGTCCAACCTAGAATTTTGCTCTGATCAGGCATCTTACGAAGGCCACTGGGAGGAAGCGGGTACTTCATCAAAAGGAGGGAGCCAGCTAAGAAAGCACGATGTGGTCCTACTGAATGGGGGAGCCAGTCCAGGGGAGAGACAGTCTGGACAGGGGACAGGGGTACTCTGGCCTGTCTCACAACAGGAATGGGACAGACAGCAGACAGCTCTGGGAAGCGCGTCTTTAGGAAGAAACAGGGTCACAAGAAATGAGCAGCATCAAACTGATGGAACAGAATGTCTCTTATGCTGGAGGCATGTGCTCGGAAGGAAAAAGCATTAGAAATTCCGGGGAAAACAGCAAACTGAGCAGTTCCAGGACTCAGAGGAATGAATAAAAGGAGAAAACAAGGTCTGTTCATCCTGGCCTTGGGGACATTTCTCTTCAAGATCAAGTCAGCGGCCCAGGATGACATTTCCTTCCCTGGGAAGGTTCTGTCCATCACTCATTCTTCAGGGAATGACAGCTACAGACTTGTGATCACATTCTTGGCCCTTCTAGTTATTCTGTATTTTCCATCATCTATATGGATTCCAATACAGAACATTCAAAATGTAAAAAACAACCCCGTGGCAAGTGAGTGGGGAAGAAAGATGGTAGGTCAGTGGGAGGAGGGGAATGGGTACTTGTTTCTCATCTCACTCAAATGGAACAGCCTAAGATGAGTGAGAAGCAAAACCCTCAAGAAATAAATAAACACTCAAAGCCTGTGTTCGACAATAAACAGACAACCAATAGAAAACCTCGAAATAGCACACATATTTTTTAAATTTAGGGGGCAACAAGAGGTGTGGGGACAATCTCTCACCTCAAGAAGCCGTTACCTACTATCTAATGCTGATAAACCAGGAAACAGAGATATAGCATCTTCTGTCAGTTTAGGGAGGTAATTATGAAAATCCAGAAGTGGTTTCTCTGGGGTTTGGAATAGGAGGTAGGTGAGAGTTTTATTTAAAATGTACTTTTGTGTTGTTGGAGTAAACTGTTTTTCCTTGTACATGTGTTGCTTTGATAGTGGTCTAAAAGAATGAAGTAGGGCTGTATGTATGCACATTGAAATGTGTCCATGAGTGAACTGCAGAATGAAAATTAATTGTACAGTCCCACTTACAAATAAATAACAAAGAACAAAAGATGCAAATTCACACCAAACCATTTAAAAGAATATGTACATGTTTACATGCTTGTTTAAGGGGAAAACAGTCCCACTTACAAATAAATAACAGAGAACAAAAGATGCAAATTCACACCAAACCATTTAAAAGAATATGTACATGTTTACATGCTTGTTTAAGGAGAAACAAGTCTGGGAAAAAGCACTAAAAGTGCTAAAATTGATTGTGCTAGAAAACTGAGAAAGAAGGAAGGTTGTCATTTCTTTTTTTGTTGTTGTTTACTTCTGTTTAATTTGATTCCCTTTGAGAAGTTTGCATACTAATTTTGAAACATGCTTCCCTGTTTGTTCAGCAGTTAAAAAATCCGTCTGCCAGTTCAGGAGACTCAGGTTCGATCCCTGATCCGCGAAGATGTCATATGCTGCAGACAACTAAGACCACACGCCACAGCTACTGAGCCTGTTCTCTGGAGCTGCAGCTACAGAAGCCCTCATGCCCTAAAGCCCATGTTCCGAAACAAGAGAAGCCACCTCAGTGAGAAGCCCGCAAACCTCAACTAGAGTGTAGCCCCCTCTCGCTGCAACTAGAGAAATGTCTGCATGCAGCAATGAAGACCCAAAACAGCCAAAAATTAAAAAATAATAAAAAATAATTTTAAAGCATAAATAGATGCAGTTCTACACTGTAGAGTGCTTTCTGTTGAAACTAGTTTTCACTAGTATCTCCTTCTTTGGAATCTCATGCACGCTAGCATTTAGCTTCAATAATAGAGAATTTCACCTTGATTTTAGTTAAAATTCAGTCTTCTCAAACATATGCTCTTTCAAGATGATTTTGATTCAGTTAAATAAAACACCAGCCGAGCATTTTGCAAGCAGGCATGAAATGTTTGTACTGGGGAGAGCTATCCATGTGCTCCCCTTCAGAGACCGGACACCTGATGGTGGAGTCCTGGATGGTGGTAGGTTTGATGGACTCATAATACTTAGACAATGGCCTGATTTGAAAACAGCTTTTATTTCTGCAATAAAAATGAAAGTACTTTTGACTTCTGCTAGCGATTCCAGCAGAGAAGGCGATGGCACCCCACTCCAGTACTCTTGCCTGGAGAATCCCAGGGATGGGGGAGCCTGGTGGGTTGCTGTCTATGGGGTCGCACAGAGTCGGACACGACTGAAGCGACTTAGCAGCAGCAGCAATTCCAGAATTCTTATAACAGAATATTCCAGTTCAGCTTTTTCTTAAAATCTATCAAAACTGGAACATAACAGGTAGGTTATTGTCATTTGTGGGCATGTGGTGTTTTCATTCCAAGCAAATTATTTCCTCTCTCCTGCTGGGAAGTAAACAACACAGTGCGCTCAATATTCAGGGAGTGCTTTCATCAGATATGATGAAGGATCTTGAATGAAAAGGAAAGGCAGCTGCAGAGACTCACTCTAACAGATAAAAGTCAAGCTTGGCGATGCTGTGAGAGGAAGGCTGTCAATCTTCAGAAGTCCTTAGTGAACAGTCACAGACAGAGAAAACTGGGGGATGGAACAATGACAATGAGGTCTCCAACTTTTCTCTTTGAAGATTAAGTCTTTGTACCTTCCAAATCATGGACTAATCAGATAGGGGTCTAGACCACAGAGCTCCCTGTCCCCAGGGTAGTCAAGGTGGGCAAGAGAGTGAGGGGCAGTCTTCAGTTCTCAGGGCAGGTGGCTTACCCACCATGTGGTCTGGTCACTGTCTGGTTTTGCACAAAAACTTCTGACACATCTGTGTGTAGAAAGTGCCACCAGGAAGTCCCAAGGCCGGAGTCCAAATCCTATCTCAGTGAAGAGGTGGGTGAAGAATGAATGAAACTGACCTAACCCTGTTTCCTGTCTGACAACTGAGGTCAGCATGCCTTGCCTGTGTGTTTATATTGGGAAGCCCAAGCCCTGGAGTGCCAGAGACACAACTCTGCCTGCTGGTGCCTCTGCCCAACAGGAATGTTCCAGTGGGGGTGGGAAGCTCCACCAATTCCAGGCTGGCCTCTAGCGAGAGTTGAGGCCAATATTTTTCCAAAGCAGCTATTTCATTTTACATTCCTACCACCATTTTTAACTACATGACGCTTTCCCTTTTTTTTGCGTTACGTATTTACATTAAAATTTTACTTTGCCTGCACTGTCTCTTTATTTTGGTGTGGGAGCTCTTTATTGCAGTGGGTGGATTTCTCTAGTTGTGACTAGCAGGCTTATTTAGCCTGTGACACGTGGGATCCCAGTTCCCCTGCCAGGGATGGAACCCATATCCCCTGCATTGGAAGGTGTATTTTTAACCACTGGACTATCAGGGAAGTCCCTGGTGGTATTTCTGATTGAGGTATAACTCACAAACAAAAATATAGAAATCCTCAAGGCAGAACTCAATGAATTTTGTCATTTGTATATATTTGACTAACCACAATCGAGGTCCAGATAGTGTGTGATTCCACCCGCTTGATTTACAGACAGAACATACAATGTGGGCTGTTTTGGATCTGATGTCTTTTACTCAGAACTATACCTAAGAGGGGCTTCCCAGCTCTTGCTAATGGTAAAGAGCCCATCTACCAGTTCAGGAGGCATAAGAGATGTGGGTTCGGTCCCTGGGTCAGAAAGACCCCCCTGGAGGAGGGCATGGCAACCCACATGAGTATTCTTGCCTGGAAAACCCCCATTGACAGAGGAGCCTGGCAGGCTATAGTCCATAGGGTTGCAAAGAGCTGGACACAACTGAAGCCACCTGGCACACATATCTAAGAGACTCTTCATTTCACATGTGGAGTTCTTCCCTTTTCATCACTGTTATTCCATTGTGGGAATATACCAGGATTGCTTGGTCTTTCTACTGTTGATGCCTACTTGGATTGCTTCTAATTTGAGATCATAACAACAAACCATGAGCAACGCCATGAGCATTTTTGCATGTGCTTTTCAGTGAACAAATCCATTTAATTTTGTTGGGATTATACCCAGCAGAGGAATTGCTAGGTTACACAGCATATGTGTGTTTAACTTTAGTAGTCCAGCTAAATATTTTTCCAAAGCAGCTATTTCATTTTACATTCCTACCAGTAATGTACAAGAGTTCCAGTTGCTCCACATCCTCACCAACACTTGACATTCTTGACTCAAGACCTTCTAGTGGTTGAGTAGTGTTCCACTTACATTTATTACAGCACTAACTACACTAGACTGTGTTTATGGCAGTTTCTAATTGTCCACCCATACCTAGTTCCCCTTCCTTAATGTAATAGATTTTCAGCTGGACATGTAGTCACTCAGTTAGCAACTACACGTCCAAACCTTCCTGAAGCTACGTGTGGTCCTGGGACCGAGTTCTGGTCAGTGGTGTGGAGAGAGGTGATGCATGCTACCTCCTGGACTATACTGCATGAGGATGCTCTCCCTTCCTCCAGCTGGATGGGATGGCCTAGCTGCGTATAGCCCCAGTCTGC
Source organism: Aepyceros melampus (assembly GCA_006408695.1). Taxonomy (NCBI): domain Eukaryota; kingdom Metazoa; phylum Chordata; class Mammalia; order Artiodactyla; family Bovidae; genus Aepyceros; species Aepyceros melampus. Next base: position 393,922 of record SJXQ01010572.1, read on the forward strand.
TCATCTACTTCTGGCAACATTAATAAGATGTATATAATTCCTGTTTTGGTGAAACCACTGTGTTTTATCTCTTTATTGCAGCAGGAAGCACCGCTCCCCAAAGAACGCACTGTGATGATGATTCAGTTACCCTCTGACTCCTCTACAGTTGGATGGTGTTGCTTTTGTCTGCTCAGCACATCTGTTCACTAGGGCGCTGCTTCTTGCCCAGCCCTGAGGTTCAGTGAGATTATTAACCAAACTCCATCGAGGATGTAGGCAGGTAGCTCAGATCTGACTGCTGGTGGTTCTCCAGCCCTGGGCATGAGACCCAACCAAACCAACCAGTCTTTCCATGGGACTTGTAGTCTGGTGAGAGTCTTTATCATTGTTTTGAATTGAGGCTGCCATTAGCCTTGTGGCAGGATAGTGAAGCTAACATACAGGCAGAACCAGAGTTAATCAGAGAGAAGAAGGAAAGGAGTCAGCAAGAGGAGGAAGGCCATCAGTTGTATCTCAGCTCCTGGATCTAGCTGTACCTTCAGCACCTTTAAATGTAAATGAGCCAAGAGTTTGAGCCAGACTTCTGTCACTTGCAACCAAGAGTCCTGTCTCTTTTATGAATGCACTGAACAAGTTTGAGGGTGATTTTATACAAGCACTGTGCTAGATACAGGGGATCCAAAGTCCTTTCCCTTTAAAATGGCAATTCTTGATCTGGATAGAGAGCCCATACAGATGGAATCCATTGGAAAGAAAGAATTACATTCATTTCCCCTACCCCCACTAACTTCTAGCTAAAAGTAACTTTATTCAAAATATCAATGCAGGCAACACAATGCAGTCATGTTAGCTGTCACAAACATTTTCACATCACATCTCTAATTACTGGGCAACTTTGTCATGACTTCAAAATTACTAGTTAGCAGGCTTGCTGCTAGAGCATGTTACTTAATGTGTAAATAACAAAGCAAATGGGTCACATTTTGAGATATTTTGATAATCGGATTTCAGTACAATAGGTTTCCATTCTAATCCTGTAATTTTACTTTATGAATTTAAAAGATATTCTGAAAAGAGGTCAAGAGTTCACTAAGCTCTGGACGCTCCAAATGAAGATCAAACTAAAAAGAAACACACTGAGAAACAATAGTAGCAAACCCTGGTGCAGCAGTGATTGAGAGCCTTGCAAGGTGGCATCACAGTGGGAGGAGACACCCTGTTCTGCCCAGAGGTGTGGGTGGGGGATAGGGTTGAAGAAACGACACTCCAGCTGACAACTCTGACAGGCCTTTAAAGTGCCAGCTCAAGCAGCTGGTGGCGGAAGTGGCCTTTGGGGGTCAGGAAGGCATTCCTGTTGCAGGTCAACTGAGGACACCAGCTCTGGTTAAGCTTAATGGTCAGCCAGGGCAGCAGGCCAGCATCCTGTTCAGCGTCCCCAATTTCCACTCTCCGTGGTTCCAACTGGGGTAGTGCTCAGTGGCTTTCACCAGCTCTGCTCTCAGGAATAAAATAAGACAAAAGAAGCCTTGATAAACCACCCTTGTCATTTAGCAACAGGGAAAGTGCTGGGGAAGGGTGTGCATGAGGGCTAGATTACACCCCTTAACCAGAGTAAGTTAGTACTCAGTGCTCTGACAGCTAAAATAGTACTCAGGGCACACAGAAGAATGAGGAGAGCTCCAAGGCTTTCATTTATATGCTGCTGCTGGAAAGCAGCTTTCAAGAGAGGAGCCCTCCATTTCCTGTGGGGGGCCCCAGGACAGCACTGGGGCAGGAGGGTACTGGGGGCTCCCGACCATCCCCTCCACAGATGAAAAGGGTATTCCGGTGACAAGCGTCCTGGTGGAGGCACTATGAGGACCTTTCATGTTAAGGAGGCTGTGAGAAAGTGGGCCTTCTCTAGGGTGGGGGAAGGAACCGTGAGGTGTGGGTTGACAGTCATGCCATCAGCAGTCACAGCAACTACCAGGGGAGGTCTGTTCCCATGCATCCCAGAAGCACTCCTCCATCACATTCAAAAGGTGGGGATGCAAGTTGGTACAGCCATTGTGAAAACTAGCATGGAGGTGTCACAGGGGGAAGTAATTCTGACTCCATGTTGAAACGGTTTCTTTGATTTGCTTTCCATTGCTTTTGTTATTATAATTACACATAATGGCCTGCCTCAGAGAATCCTACCCCTCTGCCTGACTATTAAAGTGCCTTTGTTCAGAACCCTGTCCACCTGTAGATGGCAGGAAGGAAAAAAACTAACCCATCACTCTGCCTGAGGCTTGCCATTCTAGGAGATATTTGTGAGATTAATGGCATTTTTTTTAACTTTGTTTCCTCATCTCCCCCCATCTCTAATCCATAAAAGAACCTGACTTCCAGACCCCAACCAGATGGTTATTTTCAGACATTAGTCTGCCATCTTCTTGGTCAGCTGGCTTTCTGAATAAAGTCATATTCCTTGCCTCAACACTTCGCCCCTTCGATTCACTGGCCTCTCATGTAGCGAGCAGAGTGAGCTTGGACTCAGTAACAGAGGTTCCTCAGAAAATTAAAAATAGAATTACCATATGATCCAGCAATCCCACTCCTGGGCATATATCCAGAGAAAAAAGCAGAATCCAAAAGGATACATATGCTCCAGTATTAACTGCAGCACTATTCACAATAGTGAAGACATGGAAACAACCTTAATGTCCATTGACAGAAAAATGATAAGATGTGGTGCATACATACAGTGAAATATTACTCAGCCATAAAAAGAGCTAAATAATGCCATTTGCAGCCACATGGATACAACTAAAGATTATCATACTAAGTCAGAAAGACAAATACCATGTGTTATCACTTATATGTGCAACCTAAAACCTGATACAAATAGAAACAGACTCATGGACACAGAGAACAGACTTGTAGTTGCCAAAGGGTGGAGGGTAGGGGAGAGATGGAGTGGGAGATTGGAGTTAGCAGATGTAAGCTTTTATACACAGAATGGATAAACAATAAGGCCCCACGGTACAGCACAGGGAATTATATTCAATATCCTATGATAAACCACAATGGAAAAGAATATATAAAACAATGCATATATATGTGCGTGTGTATGTGTGTGTGTCATGTGTGTATAATCAAATCTCTTTGCTATACAGCAGAAATTAGCACAACATTGTAAATCAACTGCATTTCAATTTAAAAAAATAGTTCAGATATGTGAGGGAATAAAAGGACATTAAAGTTTAAGAGAAGTTACTTCTTGGTGGTAAAACCAAAAATGTAAACAAATAAATAAATAAATTCTGGTGTAAAACAAAAGACAGTTTCCCAGACCTGGGTCAGAGGCTCCCCAGACATTATCATCTCAGCCCCCAGGACTCATTTCTCCAGGGGCCACTGCCCTTTATTTTGCCAGCCCACGTATTAACCCCTTGCTCTCAGGCTTGGGCTTTGGGGCTACACTCTTGGCTTCTGGAAAAATACACAGGGCCAGCTCTTCCAGGAAACTTTTCCCCCTTTGTTCAAATACTTCGCATTTGGATGGTTTTTAAAACTGCTCTCAGCCAACACATGTAAGTTCCTCTGAGAATGGAGGAGCAGAGCGGGTGTCCCTCCTCACATCTGTGGGGCCATGGTGGAAGCCCAATGTAGTAGTGCCACATAAGCTGACACCTTGAGCTTCTTTTCATATGGGATTTAAATATCTAGGCAGTCACCGTGCTCACCCACATGGAGATACACCAACGTTCCGATCAGCCAGGCAGAGAGACTTCACAAAGTGTGGCCTATGTATTCAAACATTTGGTTTTGCGGGGGAAGCTGGAATACAAATTGGTCGACAGGATTCCTTTGATGTGTGTTAAGTGTACACACTTCTTCTGTACAAGTTTAAAATGTCCCGTGTGTGTGTGTGTGTGCTAAGTTGTTTCAGTCCTGTCAGGCTCTTTACGACCCTATGGAGTGTATCTGGCTAGGCTCCTCTGTCCATGGGATTCTCCAGGTAAAATTACTGGAGTGGGTTGCCATGCCTTCCTCTAGGGGATCTCCCCAACCCAGGGATCAAACACGTATCTCCTATAGCTCCTGCACTGCAGGCAATTCTTCACTGCCAAGCCACTGGGGAGGCCAGTCAGTTCAGTTGCTAGTAGTGTCTGACTCTTTGCGACCCTATGGACTGCAGCATGCCAGGCTTCCCTGTCCATCACCAACTCCCAGAGCTTACTCAAACTCATGTCCATTGAGTTGGTGATGTCATCCAACCATCTCATCCTCTGTCGTCCCCTTCTCCTCCTGCCTTCAATCTTTCCCAGCATCAGGGTCTTTTCAAATGAGTCACTTCTTCCCATCAGGTGGACAAAGTAGTGGAACTTCAACCACAGCATCAGTCCTTCCAATGAATATTCAGGACTGATTTCCTTTAGGATTGACTGATTTGATCTCCTTGCAGTCCAAGGGACTCTCAAGAGTCTTCTCCAACACCATAGTTCAAAAGCATCAATTCTTCAGAGCTTAGTTTTCTTTATGGTTCAACTCTCACATTCGTACATGGCTGCTGGGAAGACCATAGCTTTGACTATACGGACCTTTGTTGGTAAAGTAATGTTTCTGCTTTTCAACATGCTGTCTAGGTTGGTCATAGCTTTTCTTCCAAGGAGCAAATGTCTTTTAACTTCAGTCACCATCTGCAGTGATTTTGGAGCCCAAGAAAATAAAGTCTGTCACTGTTTCCATTGTTTCCCCATCTATTTGCCATGAAGTGATGGGATTGGATGCCATGATTTTACTTTTTTGAATGCTGAGTTTTAAGCCAGCTTTTTCACTCTCCTTCTTCACCTTCATCAAGAGGCTCTTTAGTTCCTCTTCGCTTTCTTCCATAAAGGTGGTAACATCTGGATATCTGAGGTTATTGATATTTCTCCGGGCATCACATTCATCAAGAGGCTCTTTAGTTCCTCTTCGCTTTCTTCCATAAAGGTGGTAACATCTGGATATCTGAGGTTATTGATATTTCTCCGGGAAATCTTGATTTCAGCTTGTGCTTCATTCAGTCTGGCATTTCATATGATGTACTCTGCATATAAGTTAAATTAACAAAAAATAAAAAATAAAAAAAAATAAGTTAAATTAACAAAGTGACAATATACAGCCTTGATATACTCCTTTCCAATTTGGAACCAGTCTACTACTGTTCCATGTCGGATTCTAACTTTTGCTTCTTGACCTGCATACACGTTTCTCAGGAGGCAGGTAAGGTGGCCTGGTATTCCAGTCTCTTGAAGAATTTTCCACAATTTCTTGTGATTCACACAGTGAAAGGCTATAGCATAGTCAATGAAGCAGAAGTAGATGTTTTTCTGGAATTCTCTTTTTTTTTCCTATGATCCAATGGATGTTGGCAATTTGATCTCTGGTTCCTCTGCCTTTTTCTAAATCTAGCTTGAGCATCTGGAAGTTCTTGGTTCATGTACTGTTGAAGACTAGATTGAAGAATTTTGAGCATTACTTTGCTAGCGTGTGAGATGAGTGCAATTGTGCGGTAGTCTGAACATTCTTTGGCATGGCCTTTCTTTGCGATTGAAATGAAAACAGACCTTTTCCAGTGCTGTGGCCACTGCTGAGTTTTCCAAATTTACTGGTATATTGAGTGCAGCACTGTCACAGCATCATCTTCTAGGATTTGAAACAGCTCAGTTGGAATTCCATCACTTCCACCAGCTTTGTTCATAGTGATGAAATGTCTCATAATAGAAGATAAAACATTGACAAAAATAAAAAGGCAAACTGAGTCACTTTGTGTGGACCCGGATGAGTCCCTCCTGGGTACTGGGTGGTGGGAAAATGCTGTCATCTCATTGGATACTCCCTTACCTCCTTTATACAAATGAGGAAACACACTAACAGAAGCTTATGATTGATTGCTGAAGGTGCTGAAGCTGGAAGCATTGACTCTGGGTCAGGCATATGATCAGTTTCTTTGCCGAGCCGCCCTCCACTCTGCAGAGAAAGCAAACAGGGGTGCAGTGACCTTATTAAAGACAATGTGGAATGATCTAATGGCTGGAAAAGGTTCCAGGGGTCATCTCTACTGCAGGCCTCCTCCACCAATTTCCTGCAGTGGCCCCAGAACCTGTCTAGACACTGGCTGTGTAGGACATGGTCCTCCAGGGGTGGCCGGCTCCTCTGGCAGCAGGTCTGCCAGAAAGCTTTCACAAGTGGGAGGAAATCGACTCTCTAGTCTAATTTCCACCCATCTGTCCTTGTTCTGCCCTTCATAACCCCACAGGGTAATCCTTCTTCCCAGACAGTTTTGCAAATATTTGGATTCCGCCGTCTTGTGCTCTACACACTGATCTTCCAGACTGAAGGTTCTACGTGTGTCAACTACCCTCCCATGGCCTGCTGGTGGCTGTCCTTAGATCCCAAGCAAGGGAACTGTATTCTAGATGTGTCAGACTAGTAAAGAACACAAGACAGCCCCCCACCCCTGTATTTGCAATACTTGCTTTTATCCATCTTAAGAATGGGTTCCTTCTTGGGGCCTGGGATGCTGTTAAAACATCTCTTCCCATCAGGTTTTAATCCAGATAGGATGGGGGAACACAGATTCACAGACTTCTTCCACAGGAGGAGAGCTTGGAAGGTACATCTCCCCTGTATCTTTCTCGTAAAAATCTCCAGCTATGAGTGTGGGGCACGTGGTGCTGGTGGCCTTACCTGAGATTCTCTCTTCCATGCTCTGCAATCCTTAGAGAGCGTGGGCCAGGGCTCACAAGGTCACCTACAAGCATCAGAGCCAAGACTCAAACCGGAGCCTATCAGATTCCAGGTCATGTTTCCCACCTACAGAGGCAGAGGGGTAAATTCCTGCCCACCCTACCTTCACCCTTGGCACTAGCTTTGCCATCTTAGTTTTGCTGGCACAGTGTTGGCGCACTGGCACTAAGGTGTGCCTATGGCAGCCTCAACATGGAAAGAGAGGAGGCCCCAGAAGAGAGTGAGGCTGTCAGTCCCATTATTGATCATTTAGGAATAGCTTCATTTTAAAACTCTCACTCTGGTTACCAGCAGCTCCTAGGCATCAGGAAAGTGACCTCCGGTGAGCTGGGAGGGTTCCTGCAGCCTGGGATCTACAGCCAAGACTGGGGGCGGAGCACCACGACTCAACTAGCTAGTTCGTGGCTCAGTCATGTTTGACTCTCTGCGACCCCAGAAGTATAGCCTGACAGGCTCCTCTGTCCATGGGATTCTCCAGGCAAGAATACTGGAGTGGGTAGCCATTCCCTTCTCCAGGGATCTTTCCCACCCAGGGATCAAACCAGGATCTTCCACATTGCAGACAGACGCTTTACCGTCTGAGCTACCAGGGAAGCCCCGACTCCTACACTACACCCAAGGAAATCCTGGCTGGTTCATTGGGAACTGCACCCCTTTTTCTGGACAGCGTCCCTCAGCAGGCCTATTGGCCAGATCAACCACCTTCTCAGGCCTGTCACTTCTTCCTCCAGGGCCAGAGGATTTGGAGCAGTCTTCGGAGGCCACCTAGTTCTCAAACCTGTGGGTTAGTGTAAACGTGTGTCACCAGGGGTGATCAAATGGAGAACACTTAACAAACAGTTGGCATGGAGGCAAACAGAAGGGGTTCAGCAAAACCTGGATTGGTACCTACCCACCTCACCCTGGGGAAGTGGCAGAAGGCTTGGTTTGAAATGTTCTTATCCAAATTAGATTTGCTTAGAAGCAAAGGAGCAAGCGTCCTCAGAGCCCACATGCTTTTTCCACCCATTGGGAAGGTTGGGTCCCCAGCAGAACAGCATCAGAACCTGGGAGTTCGCAAAACCTTGGAGATTTGGAGGAGGGTGGAGGCTAGAGAGGGTGAGGTCAGGTCAGGCTCCCAGAAGGGGCAATGCTCCATTAGCAGGTGGTGAGAAGGGGGTAACTGCGCACGTCATCAGAACGTGTGTTGGACCCAGCAGAGGCCTGGCCAGGGCAGAGGTTAGCCTTTGGGGGCTTGGGGGTTAGGGGGGAAGGTGGAAGGTGGGGAAAGAAGAGGTCAGAGGGAAAGAGTGGAGATGGAAGGTGGCAGGGGCGGGTGCAGATGGAGGGAGTGGAGGAGTGCAGAAAGGTGAAGAAAGGGGAGGGAAAAGAGGAGGGACGGAGCGGGTGGGGGTTGAGAAGTAGGGCGGGGAGCCGGGCGGCGAGGAGGAGGAGGCGGGAGAGAGGGGGAAGGGAAGCGA
>SJXQ01010572.1:402498-420355 GCA_006408695.1 Aepyceros melampus
TGGCTCGGAAACGCTCGGGGCTCGGGGCGCGCGGCAGACCCTGGCCCGGGGCGGGGGCGGTGTGTTCTGCCTGACCCGCGGCTCCTGTGCGCTCGGCCCCCGCCCCACTCCGGCCATTCAGGCCTGGCCCGGCCCCGCGGCTTCTATTTCTGTCGGCGGGGCCGCGGCCCCCGAGCGCTAGACCCCGAGCCGCCGCGCACTCAGACAGGTGGGGCAGGTCGGGGCCCTGGCAGTGAGTGTTGCAGGCCTCGGCTTCCTTTAGGGTTTTGGCTGCGTGATTCTAGAATAGCCAAGGAGAATCAGCAGCCTTCGCTCAGGGCTGCACCTGTTGCAGCCGCCTGGTGAACTGCAGGAGGCTGAATGCACTGGGGTTTTGCCAGTGCAGACGGTGGAAAGGAGGGTTGGGTCGTGGTGGTCCCCTTCGTTTTATTTCATTTAGTATTGGGGATGGGGGTGTGTGGGCGTCTGGAGGTGGGCAGTTCACAAAAACGAGGCCTGTGCTCTAGGGCAAGGGTCCCCACTTTCTGGAGCCTGTTTGCTATGCAAAGTTGTTCAGCTTTTGATTTGAAAACCACCACTTATGTTAAGCACATCCAGGACTTGGGGACTGTGGCCAAGTGGCTGCCCCCTCCCATTCTGAGTCTGTTCAGATCCACTAGGCGCCACCGAGCGGAAGTTTCCTTTCCAAGGGTGAAGTGACATCGGTAGCCTGTCAGCTCATACCTGCCCCAGGCCCGAGGCCTGCCTTATGGCTGCCTGGGCGCTGTATTTTGGGAATGTTTACTGTGTCCCAGAAACAGACTGCCTCAGTCAGTGCTGAGGCCAGGATTCTGGCCGAGATAATGCCCCGATTGTCACTTGAACCGTTGGTGTCTGTGCACATCGTCTGCAAGAATAAAGAAGAATAAAACAGACCTGCTCGGAGTACTCCAGGCAACCAGTCCTACCAAGGGGAAAGCCTGCAGGGATGAGGAGATGGTGAAGGGATTCACTAGGGCATTTCTGGGGACAAAGACTCTCCCCGCCAAGAGGCTAGACCTTCAGATTACAAAGAAAAAAAAAGTTTGTATTATGAACACCGGGTAAAACAAACAGAGAAAGAAAAATTGCTGACACTGAGAGGCAACCCAGCCCTGGTCTACTCTTGAGCCATGTTATAGGACCGTGAGCTGGCATTCGAGAGGTACTGGCTCTCTCTGATTGCTGGAAAATGCAGCGTTACCCCTCTGGTGGTAACTGGGGTGTTCTGACAGCCTTCTTTGGGGTCCTGGCAGATGGTACATACATTCCAGCTCAGGAGTGGGGTGCAGGGCCACGCCGCACAGCTGTCCAGTGGGTCTGGGGGCAGGGAGATGACCATAATGACATCATTCACTCGTGATCCAGTCCCTGTGGGTTAGCCAAGGCAGGTTTCATCTCAAGCACCTTCCCCCCTCACCAGGCAGGGATGTCTAGGCCAGTCTTGGGAGTGCACGCTAATGGCTGGCTGTGAGTGAGGGGGGAGGCTGTCCGCTGGTGCCAGCACATAGCGAAATCAATAATGTGTTGCAGAGATCAATGGTTTTCTCATTGGTCCTCTGTGCTTCCAAAGAGAACCTGCCTCTCCCACACTGAGCAGGGACAGTTTCAGGCCTCCCACCCCTCCCTCTATGTTCTCTTTCTGGTGGTGGTGGTGGGGGAATGGGTGTGGCCAGGAGCCTCTTCCTGATCCCTTGTGTGGTGAGCCTGGGGCTGTTGGATTGGCAAATGGGCCCCAGGTCCCCTCCCACCACCAGGCGTCCCCAGTGTCCCTGGGTTAGGCCCCTGCCGTTGCATAAGTGTATTGGCTTCCCGATTGTTCCTTAATTCACAGCGACCTTCCCCTTGTGCTGACAGTTTGTTCAAAGAACTCCTGAGAAGGTGATGTGGCAGCTAGTGCATCCCAGTGCCCCTGTGCCCCCGGCCCCCCATCCCGTCTCTTCTGGGAGTGACAACAGTGACCAAGTTAACCATCCAGGCCTGCAGGGTGGCCATGGGGTGAAGCTGACCATGTAAAAATACACAAATGAATTTGCCATCAACTGACTCTCGAGGGTGGCTGCAGGAAGAAAGACTGCAGTCCTTTGTGGGGCTTGGCAGGTGCAGGCTCCCCTGCTCCACCTGTGCCTTTGAGGCCCTTGGCCATTCAGGGATGTCTCGGGGCGTGACCCGAGAGTGGGCCGGTTGGGCAGGCTCCTCTGCACTGGAGACTCAGCACAGCTCGTGGCTATTGCAGCCTATCTGTCTGCTGTCAAAAGGTGATGGAGAGAAGTGCAGACTTATTGCTGCTGCTGCTGCTAAGTCACTTCAGTCGTGTCCAACTTTGTGTGACCCCATAGACGGCAGCCCACCAGGCTCCCCCGTCCCTGGGATTCTCCAGGCAAGAACACTGGAGTGGGTTGCCATTTCCTTCTCCAATGCATGAATGTGAAAAGTGAAAGTGAAGTCGCTCAGTCGTGTCTGACTCTTCGGGACCCCATGGACTGCAGCCCACCAGGCTCCTCTGTCCTGGGATTTTCCAGGCAAGAGTACTGGAGTGGGGTGCCATTGCCTTCTCCAAGAGATTTATTAGGAGGAAATATCTGCTGATTCAGTCAAGTGGAGGCAGCACGTGAGTGGGCCTTGCCTGGAGCTGGGCTGGCATTGTTCAGTGCACCAATTAAGGTGATCTTTGGGATAAGCACATTGGCTCATCGCAGCTCCTTGGAGTGGCTCACTTTCAGTTGCCTGTCCCTTCCTGAGTGCATAGTCATTTACCTGGCGGTATTGTACCTGGGCCGGGCATCACAGCAGCCCAGGAGTCGTTCCCCCATAGCTGCCTTCCAGCATGCCCTGTGATCTGCCAGTACAACTGGGTCCTTTATTTGGTCTAAAGTCTCAGATGCTCTCTATGAAAGCGGAGACTTCACCCCTTCCGCAGGTCACTTCTATGTATTACTCGGGACTGCAGCTTTGAACGAAATGCAGTTAACCAGCATTTGAGACAAGAATCATTCCTTTCAAAAATGGTGGTATTTAAAGAGATAGTTGGGCGTTGGTTGAGTGAACAATGATTTTAAAAGACAATTATATTCCTTAACAACGGTATTGTGGTTATGTTCACACAGTCTTTACCCTTTAGCTGTAGATGCTGGAGTGATCTGCAGAGGAAGTGAGAGCTGTTTTAGATTAGCATGGGTGGGGGATGGGTTGGGTGATGGAGGGGGCAGCAGTGACCACTGTTGAACAGTTATTAGCTCTGGGTGATGGTACCTGAGGGTTTGTTAGTCTCTTCAGTCTTTAGGCTTTAAAAGTCTTTATCATAAAATAGTTAATGATCTAAGAATCCCACTTCCCCCTCTCAAATGCCATAGGATCCTTCACTTCATGGAATAGTTGAGGTTTACTTTAAAAGCAGTGCTGATGAGTTGAGTGAAAACATTGCTCCTTAGTGAGACTGTATAGAGTGATCCCATTTACACATGTATAGGTAATAAAGTGTAGAAGCATCTGGAATGACACACACTGTGTGTCAAACAGACGATGACAGAGACCCTTGGTGGATGAGGAGGGCAGGTGCTGCTCCAGACTCTAGAGACACAGCTCCGAGCAAGAGTGGCTGTCCAGCTGGTGACCGGGATGGGAGGGAAGGATATATGTGTGCATGTGAGTTGTGTGTGCTTGGGTGTTGGCAGAGGGTTGAGAAGGGTGTGGAAGGAAGGAGGAAGGGGATTCTATCCTTTTAATCCCTCACCTATTTCCATGTAGTTTGTTTCTTTTACAGTGGGATTGTTTTTGTAATGATAAAATGTATTTGTAAGAAGGGATTGCCATTAGGGAATGTGCTTAGTTGCTCAGTCCTGTCTGATTCTTTGCGACCCCATGGCCTGTAGCCCACCAGGCTCCTCTGTCCATGAGGATTCTCTAGGCAAGAATACTGGAGTGGGTTGCCATGCCCTCCTTCAGGGGATCTTCCCAACCCAGGGATTGAACCCAGGTATCCCGCATTGCAGGTGGATCCTTTACCATCTGAGCCACCAGGGAAGCCCTTAGGGAATAGAATATCCTGGGGTTTTTGCAACATTTATTTAGTTAGCTGCACGGGCCCTTAGTTGTGGTACTTGGGGCCTTCGATCTTCATTGTGGCGTGCAGGTTCTTTAGTTTCGGCATGTGGAATCTAGTTCCCTGACTGGGATTGTACAGGCCCCACCTGCACTGGGAGTTCAGAGTCTTAGCCACTGGACCACCACGGAAGTCTCTAGAATAGCCTGTTCTAAACATTAAATTGCTAAATCTAAATTTATTCGAAATGGATTTGACTTGTAGGAATTCATGTTAACACACAAAATAATAACATGATGTGGCTTCAGTGAGGCAGTCAATGAATCCACAGCCATTGTTGCTCAGAGTCTGTGCTCTGTGGATCATGAAAAAGAGACACCAATACCCTGACCTCAGCAATAGGGGGGATGAGACCCAGACCCTGAAAATTTAACAGCATTGCCATTCCTCAGTTTGGGCAGTAAGCTGAGGTACCATGCTGGCCCTGAGCCATGGGATGAGGAAGACCCTTCCTCAGACCCACCACGGTCCTGATTTAAGTGGAAAGCACATTTCCTTCCATGAGACTTGAGCCAGCAACAAAAGCAGTGATGGTCCAGAGCCTTCTTGGGTGGATTTCCACTGCTAGTTGGATGACCTGCCACTGTGGGGCTGTTCCATTCATCTTCAGCAGTTGCTGTTTTTTCATTTAGTAAAAAGTTACTTAACATATCCTCATTTAGTAGAGGATATGTTAAGTAACTTTCCTCTACAGCAGCAGCAACAACAAAACCCATAAAAATGCTAAGTCCACAGAGTAAAAAAGTACAAGTGGCCTGGAATCCTCAGGGCTTCCCGCCCCCTCCATTTTCCTGTCCTATTACAAGAAATTTGAGTTGCTTAAGTACCAGAATGTAATGGGCTTTGATCTAGCATCTGGGTGTTGTTTGGCTCTGAAGCATGTTTTTGATTTTGTTTGCAAGGACACTATGTTCCGGGAGGCCTACTCTGAATAAGGGCCTCAGCTGGACCCCACTTTGCTCTCACCATGTGTTTGGGAGTTTTATTTGTTGTCGTTGTTTACTAGTATTTTCCATGTTTGTGGGGAGGCCACAGCCGGGCCCGCAGTGAGGTGGCTGTGCTCTGAGCCTGAGGTCTCGTCTGCATGGCCACGAGCTGCCTGCTATCAGAACAGACTGTAGGCGCACGGCTCATTTTTCCATTGAGATCAGAGGTGTTCTCTGCATCTCAGTCCTTTCCAGAGGCCTTAGGGATTCTGTCTGAATAGAACTGTGCCATCCAAGCATTTGGGGCACCCAGGAGGTCTGTGTCCTTTGTAGGTGAGGTCCCGTCATTCATCTTTTTTGAGGCAAAGAAATTAGGTTCTCAGGTGGCACTAGTGGTAAAGAACCCACCTGCCAATGCGGGAGACATAAGAGATGAGGGTTCGATCCCTGGGTTGGGAAGATCCTCTGGAGGAGGGCATGGCAGCCAACTCCAGTATTCTTGCCTGGAGAATCCCATGAACAGAGGAGCCTGGCAGGCTGTAGTCCAAGGGTCACACAGAACTGGACACTACTGAAGCAGCTTAGCAAGGCCCCTTTCACCTCCACTTCATGAAGTCTCACCACTTCCTCTAGCAAATGTTTACTGAGCTCCAGTTACGGCAAGAAACCAAGAGATAGAAGGGCCTGCCAACTTGGCACTTATGGTTAAGCAGTGGGTGCTGGAAGGCTAAGGAGAGGAAGTAAATCCGAATGTAACGCACTGGGGCCATAGTGCCATGGAGAAAGCCAGTGTGGGGTCCAGGTGCTCACAGTTTGGGAATGTTTGAGATTCAAAACCAGGTGGCTGGTGGGCTGATGGAGGAGGTGAGGAGTGACCACGGGGATGTCCTGGCACGCTTTAGCAAGGCCAGAGGGCAGGTGTGGCTGGAGCAGAGGAGCAGCCCTGTGCAGGTGGTGGGTCTGGCTGGATTCTGGTGTGTTGTGAAGATGGAGTCACTGGGATGGTTGGCTCAATAGAGGAGTCCAAGATGACCCTGAGATACTTGGCTCAGGCAGCCCGAGGGATGGAGTGGGCATCACCCTGAGGTGGGGTCTCTATGGGTAGAGCAGCTTCAGGGGATTTGGGAGGGTGGTACCTACGACCTCCGCTGCTGTCCACGTGGAGGTGGTAAGGGGCTTGTTGGGCAAGTGAGGCTGGAGTTGGAGGGAGTGGGCTGGGTCCAATATGGGTCTGGCTGTTGCCAGCACAAAGGTGATATTTTAGAAGCTGAGTTATCACAAAATGGCAGAGGAGTTGAATGGATGGAGGAGAGGAGAGGTCCATGGTCAAGGAACCAAGAAGGAGTGTCATCAGGGCAGGAGAAGGCCAGAGGGGTCTGGGGCACCCAGGGCCACAGGAAGAGTGTGCATGGAGAGAAAGGGCTGTCTGGCCGAGGGAGCCAGCTAGGTGAGGAATGAGAATTATCCTTGGAGAATTGACCTTAGAAACATGGAGGTTGTCAGTGTCCTGACAAGAGGGGTGGGAGTGTTGGGCCAAGAGAAGGTGGGAAGTGGAGCTCAGGACATCAGAGTTGGTAATTTTTTTGAGAATTTTTCTGGGAAAGGGGGCTGAGAGGTGAAGGAGTTGCTGATGGGCATAAGGGGTTGTGTTTCAGGTTTTGGTCCTGATGGGAAAGATGGAGCAGGGGGAAGAGGGAAGGAAGTAGGGTGGGGGCCTAGCCCATGTCTTCCAGTGGGGGAGAAGGAGGGGACAGGCGAGCGGCCACTGTTCCCCCACAAGCAGACTGTTGTTAGCCTCTTAGGTGTGCCACTCCTCTGATTGGCCCTAGGGTCCTCAGACAGGGGAAGGGGTCAGGATGGCAGAAAATGGTTGTGGAAGCTTGTGACAGCGAAACCTCTGAGCATGGCAGTGGGTGCCCAGGGGGTAATGAAGCACTCTTGGGTGGTGAGCACAGGAAGTCTGGAGAGCTGAGTTTGCCAGGCTCCCTGGCAGGAGTGGATGCCCTTCTGGCTGAGAGGACATCTATGTGGCAGGAGAAGGGTGAAGGGGGCCTGGTCTGCTGGCCTGATGGGCCTGGCCAGAAACCGAGGCTGAAAGTGGGGCCGTGTCCTTGCAGCCAGGATGTGAGCATTTCCCTCTTGATGTTGGCCTGGCATCCCTACACACAGGGCCCAGTCACTAGCGAGGGCCTGCGTGTGATCGATTAACACTGCCTTGATTCTGCATCCACTGAGCGCCACGTGAATGAGGGAGAGCTTGTCTCCAGGCATGGTCCCTGTGCCAGCAGCATTGTGTTTCCAGACCCTGCTGCAGGTGCAGGTTTTCACCTCCACCCCCAGGACCCCTGAACCAGCTCTATGATAAAGAATCTGCCTGCAAGGTGGGAGACCCGTGTTCGATTTCTGGTTCAGAAAGATCCCTTGGAGAAGGGAATTGGAACCCATTCCAGTATGCTTGCCTGAAGAATTCCATGGACAGGGTAGCCTGGTGGGCTACTGTCACTGGGGTCACACAGAGTTGGACATGACTGAGTGACTAACACTTTCACTTCCAAGGTTGGGCTAAGCACAGCCTGTGGTTGGGAGGTGTACCTGAGGGGCAGACAGGAGAGCTTCTCTCTGGATGCCCATTAGACTTAGGGTGCTTGCCTGTAGAAACAGTGTTTTGTTAACCAGTTTTATTGATGTATAATTTACATACAATAAAAGGTTACTGTTCAGTGAATTTTGACAAAGGTATACAGTTATGCAGGCTTCCTTCGTAGCTTAGATAGTAAAGAATCTGCCTGCAATGCAGGAGACCCAGATTCAGCCTCTGGGTGGGAAAGATTCACTAGAGAAGGGAATGGCAAACCACTCTAGTATTCTTGCCTGAAGAATCCCGTGGGCATACAGTGGGTTTGCAAAGAGTCAGACTCAACTGAGCGACTTTCACTTTCAATTCCTAGCTTGGGCCAAGCAGGGCTTGCCTTTGGGGGTAGTGCATCCTGGAGGGCAGGCAGGAGGGGAGAGGCAGGGCCAGTGGGCCCACTCTGGATGCACATTAGACTTGGGATGTTCACCTGAAGAAACGATGTTTCTTTAACCAGTTTAACTGAGGTATAATTACATACAATAAAAGGCACTGTTCAGTGAGTATTGACAAAGGTATCCAGTTATGCAGCTGCTACCATGTTATGGTGACAGAAAGGAAAACAATGGAGAGAAGGTGTATTTGCACAGATTGGAGGATGCTCCTGCACAAACCAGTCAGCGAAAAGTATCATCTCCAGTACTCTTGCCTGGAAAATCCCATGGACGGAGGAGCCTAGTAGGCTGCAGTCCATGGGGTCGCTAAGAGTCGGACAAGACTGAGCGACTTCCCTTTCACTTTTCACTTTCATGCATTGGAGAAGGAAATGGCAACCCACTCCTGTGTTCTTGCCTGGAGAATCCCAGGGATGGGGGAGCCTGGTGGGCTGCCGTCTCTAGGGTCGCACAGAGTCGGACGCGACTGAAGCGACTTAGCAGCAACCATGATGTGATGGAGGCCAACAGTGGATGAACTCTGCAGGTGAGGTGTACCTCACGCATTCATGCACCTACTGTCCCTGGCTGCTGTCTGGCTGCTATACAGTTGAGCAGTTGCAACAGAGATTGTTTAGCCTATGAACTCTCCCCAAACTCCCTGTTGCCTCTTTACACTCAACCCTCCACCCAGGCAATCACTGATCTGTCAAGATTAGACTATTAGAAGATTTGTTTCTTGAAGAGTTTCAGAATGGAAGCATGTATTGTAGATTTCTTGTCTGTCTTCTTTCCCTTGGCACATCTTTGAGATTCTTGGGTTTTGCTGTGTGTTGTACTTTATGTCTTTTATTGCTGAATCCTGTTTTGTCACGTGGGTGTGCCATGATTTATTGATTTATTCACCTGCTGGGGGATGTTTGGATTGCTTCCTGTTTGAGATTATTATGAATAAAAGTGCCGCAAGCTACGGCGCAACAGAAAAGGAAGAACAACCAGTTAAAACATGAACGAAGATACCTCCAGAGAAGATAGACAAATGACAAATAAGCACATGAAAAGATGCTCAACATCATTAGTCAGTAGGGAAGTGCAAGACCAAACCGCAGTGAGATACTGTTTCCCTCTTACCAGAATGACTTTTATTAAAAAAAAAAAAGGAAAATAGGAAGTGTTGGTGAGCATATGGAAAAGGTGTAAGTTTTATACGTTACTTTGAGAATGTAAAATGGTGCAGCAACTTGGAAAATAATTTAGGGATTCTTCCAAAAGGTAAACACAGAAATGTCATGTGACCCAGCAGTCCTACTCATGGGTAAGTACACAAAAGAATTGAAAACAGATGTTCCAGCAAAAACTTGTACACAACTGTTCATAGCAGCGCTAATTCACAATTTGGGAAACAACTCAAATGCCTAGCAGTGGATGAATGAATAAATAAATGTGGTCCATCCAGGCAATGGAATATTACTTAGCCATTAAGGAAATGAAGTACTGACATGTGCTACAATATGGATGACCCTTAAAAACATTTTACTAAGTAAAAATAGTCAGACACAAAAGTGCGTTGTATGATTCCACTTATACGAAGTGTCCAGAATAGGCAGATCTACTGAGACAAAACAAAGTAGCTGGTGCTTGCCAGGGCTTGGGGAAGTGGAGAATGGGAGTGACTGCTTAATATGTATGGGGTTTCCTTTGGAGATGATGAAAATGATTTGGAACTACAGAGTGGTGATGGTTGTGTATCCTTTAAAATGGTTTAAATGGTAAATTTTATGTTATATGTATTTTATGGCTATAAAAAGGATATAAAAAATGCTGTATTCATTGTATGCACATCTGAGAGTGGACATGCATTTTCATTTCTCTTGAGTAACTACTTAACCAGTAGAATTGTGAGGCTGTGTGCTAGGTGTATCTTTAACTTTATAAGAAACTGGCAAACTGTTTTGCAAAGTGGTTGTATCATTTTACATTGCTACTGCTAACGTGGGAGCAGTTATTTCACATCCTTGCCAACACTTGTGGTCGTCAGTCTTTTTAAATTTAGTGACTCTAGTGGGAGTTGTGCTCTACCATAGATGTTCTAGTTAAGTATCTTTTCCTGTATTTATTAGCTCTTTTAGGTTTTTGTTAAAATCTGCTGACTTTTTAGTTGGGCTGTTTATCTCTTGTATTTGAGTTTTTAAGCATTCTTTATGTATTCTGGATTCAGTTTCTTTGTAAAGATATTTGTATTGCAAATATTTTTTTCTCTGTGGCTTACCTTTCTATTTGATTAATGATACCACTCAAAGGGCAGACATTTTTAAAGTCCATTTATATCAATTGTCTTTAGCTAGTGGTTTGTGCTTTTTGTGTCCTGTTTAAGAAACTTTGTCTCACCCATCATCATAAAGATTTTCTCCTATGTTTTCTTCTGAAGGTATTATGGTCTTAGCTTTTATCTACCATCTATTTTGAGTTACCTTTTAACTGGAAAGAGTTTAGGATTGAGGTTTATTGTTTTGAGTGCGTATACCCGGTTGTTCCCACATGTTTGAAGAGTAATTGAGAATCTGTGTGGCTTTGTTTCAGGACTCAGTTGCAGTCCATTTTGGCTTATTCACCATTGGCCTGAAAACTACCCTGTCTTCATGACTGTTGTTTACAGTAATTCTTGAAGTCATGTAGTGAACCTTCCAGTTGTGCTTCATTTTCAAAGCTGTGTTATCTAGTCTAGCTCCTTTGCGTTTCCAAATAAGTTTAAAATCAGCTTGCCAGTTTCTACAAAAATGCCTGCTTGAATTTTGACTGGGATTGCATTAACTCCTTAGATCAGCTTGAGAGATATTGGCATTTTAACAATGCTGAGTCTCAGCCAGTGGTCATGGACTGTCTTTCCATCTGTGTTCACCTTCCTTCATTTCTCTTAGCAGTGGTTTGTAGTAGTCAGTGTAGGTCTTATATGTGTTTTATCACATTTATTCGTGAGTATTTTGTGATTTTAAACGTTACAAGTGGGTTTTTAAATGTTTACTTTTCCAATTGTTTATTTCTACTGTTGGAATACTGTATGGTTGGATGGCACCAGCGACTCGATGGACATGAGTTTGAGCAAGTTCCGGGAGTTGGTGATGGACAGGGAAGCCTGGCGTGCTGCAGTCCAAGGAGTTGCCGAGTCACGCATGACTGAGTGACTCAACTGAACTGCATTGTTACTGTATAGAAACGCTGTTGATTTTTATGTTGTTTATTTATCTTGTGACCTTTCTAAATTCACTTATTTGTTTCAATAGCTTTTTTGTAGTCCTTTAAGATTTTTACCCAAAGATAATCCTGACAGTTATAAATAGGAATGATTTTACTTCTGTCTTTTCAGTTTAAATGCTTTTTATTTCTTTTTCTTCCTTTATTCCATTGTCTAGGATGTTCAGTGCCATGTTTAACAGAAATGGTGACGATGGACACTCACCTGGTCCCAATCGTGGGAAGAAGGAACTTAGTATCTTTTCATTGAATATAATGTTAGGTGAAGATTTTATGTAAAAATGCATTTTTTGAGGTTGAGGGAATTTTCTCGTTTGCATAGAGTTTTTATCGTTAGTGGATGTTCAATTTTGTTATATGCTTTTTCTGTATCTGTTGAGATGATCATATGGTTTTTCCTCTTTTTTGTGATAAATATGGTAATTACAGTAGTTAATTTTTGAATGTTAGACAGTATTTCATCCCTGGCACAAACCCCAGTTGGTCATGATATTATTAGCTTTTTTTGATATTGCTAGATTCAATTTGCTACAATTTTGTTAAGAATATTTAGAACTATATTGATGAGGGATATTGTAATCTTTTCTTGTAATCCTTCTGTCTGGTTTCTGTATCAGGGTAATGTTGGCCTCACATAATAATTTGGGAAGTGTTTCCTCTTCATGTATTATTGAGATTTGTGTAGGACTGGCATTGTTTCTTCCTTAAACATTTAACAGGATTTATTAGTTAAGCTGTCCTGGATTTCCTTTATGAGTTCGGTTCATTGACATAGAGCTATGAAGACTTTCTGTTTCTTCTTGAGTCAGTCCTGGTGACCTCTGTGTTTCAAGGAATCTGCCCATTTCACTTAAGTTGTCAAAGTTGTTGGCATAAGGTTGTCTGTAATATTGCCCTATTATCATTTTAATGCCTTGGGATTTGCATGGTTTTCCCTCTTTCATTTCTGAGCCTGGGATTCTTGAAAAAATGAAGCAGAACAAAACCCTCGTGTCTGTCCCCAGTTACAACAGAGTCTCCTGGGATTGGAGGGAGGGTGTGGATGTGTGGTTTTGACAGCTGTTCAGGTAATTCTTGTGCAGCCAGAATTGAGAGCCTTTGACGCAGAGGAAGGAAGGATAATCTTTACTATTACTGGTGGTCTGGGCAGGCCTCCCAGAAGGGAGAGAAGGAGGATCTGAAAGAGTGGAGAAGGATGCAGGGCCCTTGTCTCAACACAGGGTCTGTATGGAGAATACAAGGCCAGTGGCCTTGATGGGGCTTTGAGTTTGGTGTGGACCCTGGGCGGACCTGCAGGTATGGAGGGCATTCTGTACATGCCAGATTTTGGAGCCAGTGAAAAATAGGAAGGAAAGCAGCTGGCCAGGAGACAAGGAATGCCAGGCCACAAAGCATAGACTTCCTTCTCTGCAGGGTTTTTGTTTGTTTTAAAGTGAGATTTACGAGGGAAAATTTGCATTCAATCCTTAAGGAAATCAACCCTGAATATTCATTGGAAGGACTGATGCTGAAGCTGAAGCTCCAATAGTTTGGCCACCTGATGAGAGCAGGAAAAGACTTTGATGCAGGGAAAGATTGAGGGCAGGAGGAGAAGGGGAAGACAGAGGATGTGATGGTTGGATGGCATCCCTGCCTCAGTGGAGATGAGTTTGAACAAGCTCTAGGAGATGGTGAAGGACAGGGAAGCCTGGAGTGCTGCAGTCCTTGTGGTTGCAAGGAGTTGGACACTACTGAGCGACTGAACGACAACAATTTGCGTTCAGCAAAATGCACCCGTTTTCATGTCCTGTTCTGTGAGTTTTGAAACATACTCATGTAACAATCACCAGATCAAGATACAAAAAATCCTGTAACTCCACAGATTTCCTTGTGTCCTCCCGGAGTCAGATCCTTCCCCACGCCACCCACTCCCAGCACCCACGAATCTGTTTTCCATCCTTTAAGGCTTCTCCAGGATGATGTATAAGTGGAGTCACACAGTGTACAGCCTCTGGGTCCAGCTTCTTTCACTCTGCCTAATTTTGCAGGGGTTTGAGCAGTAACTGATGTGATCAGAATCACGGTGAGCGCTGACTCTGACACCTGATTTATGAATCAGAAAGATGAGGATGAAGACAGGGAGGCCGTTATGGGAAAGAGTGACATAGCGATATTCATGGTGATCTCATTGTCAGGGACCTGCCGCCAGCCTTCTGTACCTGTCTCGTGGCGTTCTAACCACAGCCCTATCAGGTTGGGAGAGTCCTTCTGTCTTTTACAGGTGAGGATGTTGAAAACAGGGAAACCAAGGAGTGGTGGACCCAGGATGTGAACGCAGGGGCTGTGGATTGAAGCCTGCAGGGAGGGGTACTTGCCAGACACAGCATCTGATGCACACACTGAGGGGTGGCCATTGGTCGAGGTGTTTAAAAAATTCTAAGGATACCTGTACCCTCGGCCATTGCAGTTCATTGTCTGGAAATTTAGCTGAGGAATCATGGTTGCGAAGAAGCGTTTATTAGAAAGGGTGTCAGGTGCTGATAAACAGAAAACCCAGATAGCAGCTGAAAGCCGCTGACAGATGGCCAGAGATGAGGAGATACAGTTAGGCTAGCCAACCTCTAAAAATAATAGTATAAAATATGACTAATTTGATGTATCACATCAAGTACTAGGAACTATTCCTAAACTGGGGCATACAGTGAGGACCCATAATTTGTCTAGAAGGCATTAGGCAGACTGTGTCCATAAGGGAGGGTCACGTAGTTCATTGATGATGTGGTTTTTGTTTTCTCCTGGTGCTTGTCTGCATGACTCCAGTTTTCTGCAGCAATAAAGGAAAAATGGAATAAACACAACTGTAGATCACACGTGCACACACACGTCATATGCCTTGAGAGTCTGACACACTTTTCATAGACCTGTTATACCTGCCTTGTTTAAAAAGCGGGCGGGAGTTCTTTCTGTTGTACTTTTAAATGGGAAACATACGCTGGCCTGTCCAGAGTGAGAGGAGATGCTTGAGTGAGAATGTGTGGCCGCCATGAGCCCTGCACCGGGGGTGGGCCCGCTGCCCTCCTCCGTGCCCGGCTCCAGCAAGAGCCTGCTCTGATGGACTGCCCGGGTTTGACCGAGAGTCAGCCTTGTGTCGTGTGTGTGTGTGGCCTCAGCAAGGCCTGACCGTTCATGAGTGGGGTCAGCAGCATCTGGGAGCTGAGGGATTACAAAATGAGGTGACAAGTGAAATATCCCTTTTTGGTTATCTTTGAACTGGGATGCTGATAGATTTCAGTGTCATATTTAAAACCAAGCTTCAGAGAGGTTTCAGTACTTATCTAATGTTGCTGAAAACATTTTATTAGAATGTTAAAACTTAATGGCTATTTTCGGACCCTGAGGGCAGCTCACGGTAAGACATGCATTTATTCTGTAATTCAGTGAACCTGCTTATATGTGTGTACATATGCATGCACACACATTTATGTATACATACACACACCCTCATTTAAATCAAAGTTTCTCAGGAGAGCACTCACCCCTAACCACATATGATACTCATCTTGTTAAAAACTGTGTTTGCACCCCCCCAGATTGAGGAATACTGAACCCCATTTTGTCATCTGGCCTTCTGTGTGACTGCATGAACATTTTAAACTTTCGGCATTAAGCAAATGTGTGAGGACTTTGTATTGTCGTTTTATTTTCCGCATCAACTACTGGCTGTGGTAGCCTCTTCTTTGGTTTCTCTGAGTCTGGCGCTGAGCACAGGTTGGAGCCTGGAGCAGAGGGGTGCCCCCCAGCTGCCCATCCCCAGTTGCCTGGGGAATGCATGCTCAAAGGCCACACATGGCAGGGGGAGGGGGAGCCAGGAAACTGGGTCAAAGCAGAGCCCCTGAGCCTCGGAAGTGGATCACTGGATCACTGGCGGGTCTTTGAAACCTGAGGGACTAGCTTGGGTTTCAAATGTGGGCTCCCTTGGGCCTCCCTGGAGGCACGGCCCCCCTCCTTTATGTTTATATGCTTCCCGCTTAGTGGACAGGACCACCCACAGAGCAAGGCTTGGTTTTCCCTGGCAACCCAGGAGGGGATGGGAAGACAATTCTTAAAGTAGATGCTAAGGGCCTGGAGAGCAGGCCCTGGGAGACGCAGGTCCCCACGGGTCTGCAGTGACAGCTCTGTGGCCTCCTGAGCTGGTGGCCACAGACTTTGCATCCTGGGACAAGAACACCACTTACAGTGGGTGGAAGGGGCAGACGTCCGCTTCAAAAACAAGTGAGACCCAGAAGACACACACTCCCTCTCTTCCCGGGAGAGGCCGCAGCATGTGCACACACCAGCTCTTTCCGAAGGCCCAGACTTCTGCTAAGATGTTTTGTGTCGGGACTATTTTCAGGCCTTTTCTAGCATTTATGTGCGGTCCCTAAAGACGGAAAACCTTTCCCAAGCACAGCTGCTTTCATGAGCCACACCAGGTGCCAGTCTCTCCAGCCTGCTGGCCGGGAGCTTGGGGAGCTGTGGGGTGGCTTCTGTACCCGGAGTGATCTCCATGAGCTTGGCAGCGGCTGTTAGCTGCACCAGCTGAGAACGGCTGGGCGCTTCCCAGAGCAGCCAGAGCTTGTCCCAGCCTGGCCTGTGCTTCTCTTTGCTCTTTGTGCCATGCCTGTTTGCTCAGAGCTGAAGGGGGATGGGTCTGTTGAAGGAAACGTGCTCTTAGGGCTGTGGGGTCATGGTCATTTTTTGCCCTGGCGGGTGCCCTTGTCTGTTTCTGGGCCAACCCTGGTGTCCTGAGGCATCTTCTCTCCAGGAGAGCGGCCCAAACAGCAGTAGCCGATGGACCAGGGCTTGAATCCTCTGAATGCTGGGGCCAGGGGGTCCCGCAGGAAAGGCCACCTGACTTCAGGCTGACCTCTTCCATGGCCACCCACCACTGGTTGCTCAGCAGTGGGTCCCCTCACCCAGCTCAATGGAGCCTCTCTTCTTTTCCCATCTTGAAATGCAAGGGAAGATCACCCACAAAACGGCAGCAGCAGAAGGTCCAGCCTGCCCTTACTTCCCTATTTTCTTCTTCCCATTTTCCTTCCTCCTCCTTTGGTGAGACGTTTGCACTTTTACAGTAATGCGCATGTGACCTTGCTTTGCTCACCAGTGCAGCCTGACTGTGAGGCTCCCAGAGCACTAGCAGGCCCTTCTGGCACTCCACCCCAAGGATGCTGTCCCCACCGAGCGCAGCGGAGGTGCGTTCTGGCTGGGTTCGGCTTGCATACACTGGATCCTGCAGTGCACGCATGGATGTCCCTCGGCTCCTGTGAGCGGCCTCGGGCCCCGCTGCACGCCCGGGGTTCTTTCCTCATCCCAGCTCTCCAGCATCCATCTGGGGCGCGCACCACAGTTCATGCACTCGCTGTGCTGTTGGCTTGGTTTCTGGCTTGGGCCATTATGAATGTGGTTTGTAAACATTCTTGTCCCTTTATTCTCCATCGAGGATGCCAGGGGTCCTCGATTATCTGTAGTTCCACTTCCCAGGGCAGCTTGCCTCCATCTGTAACAGGGCTCTGGAATTAGGGTCTCAGACTTAGCTCGCTGGCATCCCTGACTCCAGCTTGCTCCAAGCCCCTCCCCTGCCAGGAGCTGTACCCCCCACCTCGTGAAGGGCTTTGGGCCTCCTCTACCCCTGTTGCCATCTAGCCCCTTGGGGTCTCTCCAGCTGCACCCTGCTCCTTGCTACCCTCTGCTTCCCCCAATCTGGCGGGCCCAGCAAGGCCTGGTGGAAAACTCCCTGGTCATGCAAATGTGGCTCTTCTCTGCTCCACAGTTCTGTCCCACTGCACTGTACCCTGTCACTCTGCCGTACTGCTGTTCACGCCTTCAGTGAGCAGAGGACATGCCTGGCATGTCCTGGGCAACATGTGTGCAGCAGGGCATGGGGAAGAGGGGGAGAGCCCATAGCGTGGGGTGCCTCCAGCTGAACTGCAGCGACCAGGGATGTGTGCCACCAGGAAGGGAAAGTTGGGGGTGGGTGTTGACCAGCAAGGATGAGTTTAAGGGGTCTAAGTCAGGAACTCTGAGCTGAAACTCAGGGACAGCCGGAAATAGCCAAACCTGAGTGGGGAGAAAAGCTGTGGCAGTTTAAACAAAGCACGTGGCTGGAAATGCATTGATATTGCTGTCACTGAGATGCGGAGGTGTCTGCCCTCCCTTGTGACTGCTTGGATCTTGGAGCCCTGAGATGCTGAGTAAGGGGCTGATGGCCCTCGTACTGTGAGGAAGCCCGACCCCTACAAGGCCATGTAGCACTGGGCTTGCAGTGGACAGCCTCCTCGCCAGGCCCTGACTTGGGAGGGGAGTGGCCTTTACATGATCTCAGCCCTTGGCATCAGGACCCCAGCAGGGGCCTTAGACTTTGAGATAAGTGTCCTGCTGGGGCCCGTCAGGACTCCTGACCCAAGGACTGTAAGCATGGGAAACTATCTTGGGCCACCAAGTCCAAGGTGGTTTGTTACATGCAGCAGTGGCTAGAACAGAGCGGTGGCTCCCCCAGAGAGTGGGTGGGGCCTTGGGGTGAAGTGGGAGTCGT
>SJXQ01010572.1:424089-460896 GCA_006408695.1 Aepyceros melampus
TGACTGGGGAGGCTGGCAGGTCTGAAACCTGCAAGGTGAGCTGGAGGCAGAATTCTTCTTTCTTAGGGGGAGATCAGTATTATTCCTACCAAGGCCATCAACATATTGGATGAGGCCCACCCTCATTATAGAGGGTTATCTGCTTCACTCAAGGCTTCCCTGGTGACTCAGACAGTAAAGAATCTGCTTGCAATGCAGGAGACCCAGGTTCGCTCCCTAGGTCGGGAAGATCTCCGGGAGGAGGGAATGGCAATCCACTCCAATGTTCTTTCCAGGTGAATTCCATGGACAGAGGAGCCTGGGGTGACTGCAGTCTATGGGGTTGCAAAGAATCAGACAGGACTGAGCAACTAACACTTTCACTTTCTGCTCTACTCAAAGTCTACCAACTTAAATGGTGATGTTATTCAAAACATTCCTTCACAGAAGCCTCTGAAATAGTTTGATCATTTATCTGGACATCGTGGCCTAGCCAAGTTGACATGTAAAATTAATTATCCTGATCAACACCCCAAGTGCCTCAACCCCATGGTGGGTTAGTTGTGTGAGCTTGTTTAGGATGTATAGGGATGAGAGGTGACCTGCTCTGCATGCAGGCAGGGCTTGTGTCTCATCTCCAGAGGCCATGGGGCCTGGCACCACTGTGGAGGAAGGTGACATTTCTTGTATTCTGATGGCATGGGGAGCGTAGCTCTGGCCTTGTGTGGACTGAGCCGCATGCTTGCTAACTTGTGGCCTCGTTGGGATTGCGCCTTCATTCCAGCACCTCTGTCCCCACACTCAGGGCTGAGCGAGCTCCTCAGTGCCTCGGGGTTGTTGCTTGTCGTCCTCTTTCTATGAAATGCTTCATTTCCTGGCATGGACACAGTGGAAGTATTTATTAGCTGAAAGGCTTAGTGCTCCGCATCCTGATATTTTCTTTTGCTGGCAGAAACCTTTGTTCAGTTCATGGTTTGGCCATCCTGTCCTGCCCTCCATGTCGCTGAAGTTGACCTGTCCGCCTGGCATGCTCTTATCAAGGCTCTTGGGCTGTCCTGTTAATTGGACGATAAATAATCACAGTGAGACAGAAGAAAAGCACAGTGGTGTTCTGGGGCGGGTTTGGCCTAGTCCTCAGGTTTACATGGCCTTGGAAGTGACTTGCTTGGTGGATAAAGGGAGGGAGGCAGACAGGAGCACTGCAGGGTTCCCTTAATGAAGGAGGTTCTTTTTTGTTTCCATTAGGTGTGGTGTTTGAGGCTAGTGAATGAATGAATGGGAGAGTGGGCTGGTCCCAGAGGTTGGAAGGGATTAGGGTGGCAGGTGGGTGCCCGAGGAGCACAGGTGCCAGGGCTGCACCCCAGGCTCAGGAGGCAGTTTGTTGTTCAGTTGCTCAGTTGTGTCCAACTCTTTGAGACCCCATGGACTGCAGCATGCCAGGCTTCCCTGTCCTTTACCATCTCCCAGAGCTTGCTCACAAGACTCATGTCCGTTGAGTCACTGATGCCGTCCAACCATCTTGTCCTTTGTCATCCCTTTCTCTTCTCACCCTCAGTCTTGACCAGCATCAGGGTCTTTTCCGATGAGTTGACTCCTTGCATCAGGTGGCCAAAGTGTTGGAGCTTCAGCTTCAGCATCAGTCTTTCCAATGAATATTAAGGGTTGATTTGCTCTAGGATTGGCTAATTTGATCTCCTTGCAGTCCAAGGGACTCTCAAGAGTCTTCTCCAACACCACACTTCGAAAGCATTAATTCTTCGGCGCTCAGCTTTCTTTATGGTCCAACTCTTACATCTATACATGCAGCAGAAGGGAATGTCAGTTCTGAGCCTGGCATCGGCATGTCTGGTGCTTCCCAAGTGCTGAGGCTCAGAGAGGGACGTCACTAGGATTTTGGGGACCCCCAGCCTCTCCTTGTTTCTGGGTGTGTGGGGCACAGTGCACCGCTCTCAGACCTCTGAAGCTTCCAAGGAAACCCCTCTGGTCACCTTATTTCTTAGAAAAGCGTGGCCTGCCTGGCAGCCAGGGGCATGCCTGAGGGTGTGGCTGCTCTGTGCTCAGGGGCTGGCAGGGCCTTTGTGGTGCCCTGAGGCTGACCCTCTCCCATTTGGGAGGCCAGCTAGGGTGCTGGAGAGCTGGCCCTGGAGATGCCCTATGACAACAGCGAGTGCCAGAGCTGTGAAGCAGCTCCAGCTCCTACCCCGTCCCCACTCCCAGGCTCCAAAGCACCAGCTGCTTATCTTGAAAGTACCTTCTGGAACTTCCTTTGGTGGCCCAGTGGTGTGTCTAGAGTCTCCACACCTGGGACCCCTGTGGGGGCCCCCTGTGATGGCCCTGAGACAAGATTGCTCTCTTAACACACTTGCAGAAATGATAGCCAGGAGGAGTGTGTGTGTGTGTGTGTGTGTGTGTGTACACGTGTGCCTGCATGCATACACACAGGCTCAGTCCTGTCTGACTCTGCTACTGCATGGACTGTAGCCCACTAGCCCACCAGGTTCCTCTGTCCATGGAATTTTCCAGGCAAGAATACTGGAGTGGGCTGTCATTTCCTCCTCCAGGGGATCTTCCTGACCCAGAGGTTGAACCCGCATCTCCTGCACTGGCAGGCAGGTTCTTTATCCACTGAGCCGTCGGGAAAGCCCGTGCCAGGAAGAAACATTCTTTCTGCCTTTTTTCTCTTTGAGGAAAGCGTGTCTGTAGGTAGAGGGTTGGGAAACAGCCATTTGGTCATTTCTTAATTTTTCAGCCCTACCCTCAGTCAGGATGTTCTTGGAACCATAAAGCTTGAAAGAGATAACGAAGTGTATGTAGTTTATGATCCACGTGTGCTGAAGGTTGTGTTCTGTGGGGAAGTTTAACGGATAGAGGCTTACCACAGAGAAAGAGAAACTAATTTAAACACAGTTTACAGAGATTATGTACTGGGCTCTTTCGTCTGTGTATACAAGGGAATATTGTTAGAAATTAAGAACTTGGAAACATTCAAATTGGTTTTTATTTTATTTGTCCAGCATAATCTTTGTGGTGTTTTATTTGGATCAAAATGCCAATGATTTCTTGACTTAACCATCAACATAGAGTTTAAATGAAGGTTAATTACCATTTGAAAGCTTGTGATACAGAGAGCTGCGTAAATGAGTCAGATGGTGTTTATTTCTGGTGTTTATTGATGCCAGGTGTTTAGAATCTGCAATTTGCATTTGGACATCAGTGGGGTTCAGTCTGTTGGCAGCCAGTGGGAGTGGCTGCAGAGCCGCTGGAACTTTTCTGAAACGGAGTGGCATGGAGTGCACAGTACAGCTGCCGGGGACCCAGGAACGAACACTGCCGTGGGGCTATAACTCCCTTCTCTCTCTGCCTGCTTGATTCCAAAGAAGAGACGAGGAACAAGACCCAGACTTCTGTCACTGACTAATCGGGCCAAAGTCTCCTAGGCCTCTGTACATGCCCGTCTGTTTAAAGTTCTGGTCTGCCCAGGTATGGCTGAACATGCAAAATGCTTCTTCAGACTCTGAATGTATTTTACCAATTTTCTGGTCTCTTGTGGGAAGCCAAAGAATAATTCTTTGAAAGTCCAAAGGATTGGACAGGTTGACTCAGGGTCTCTGTCTGGTCCATGATCACAGTATGAGCAGACCCTGTCCCATGGGTGATGGAGCCTGTGTGCGCGGTTCATGTAGGGTAAGTCTGGAAGCCGCAAGCCAAACCAAACAGCACACATCTGCAGAGAGCGATCCGCAGTTAAAACTTCCTGCTTTTAGAACTCTTTTATTATTTCCATAGAAGTACACCTTTGTAAATCTACTTTTCTGATAAAAGTGTTTTAAAGTGAAAGTTACCATTTTAAAGTGTTCAGTTCAGGCATCAAGTACCTTCGCTCTGTTGTGCAGCCACACCACCCTCCACACCCAGAACATTTTCATTTTCCGAAACTGAAACTCCCCAACGCCCCTCCCGCAGCACCCACCCTTCGTCTCTGCTTCTGTCTGTCTTCTGTCACTATACTAGGCCCCTCAAACAAACGGAATTATAGAGAGTGTTGCCCCTTTGTATCTGGCTAAGAGTAAATGTGTTTTTAATGTTTTTAAAAACATTTGAGTCAAATCAGTAGTGCTTTTTCCTTCATATTTTACGGTGAAAATGATTATTTTGGTATACAGTTCTGTGAGTTTAAATGCATGTATAGATTTGTGTAACCACTTACACAGGATGGAATAATTCCATCCTCCCAAGTTTTCCTGGTTCAGGCAAACCTCAGAGATATTGCAAGTTCAGTTCCAGGTTATTATAATACAGTGAATCTCCTGATAGAGCACATCACATGAAATTCTTGCTTTGCAGGGGCATGTAAAAGTTTTATTTACACTCTACTATAGTATATTAAGTGTGCAGTCTCACTGTGTCTGAAAAAAACAGTGTATACATACCTTAATTTATGCTTTAAAATTTTATGCATTTGATAATTTATGCATTAAAATGCATTATTTGTATCTTTTTTTAAGATTCCATGTATAAGAGATATCATGTGATATTTGTCTTTCTCTGACTTGGCTCACTTTGTATGAAAATCTCCAGGTCCATCCATGCTGCTGCAGGTGGCATTATTTCATTCTTTGTAATGGTTGAATGATATTCCATTGTATATGGGTACCACATCTTTGAGGTGGGCTCAGATGGTAAAGAATCTGCCTGCAATGCAGGAGACCTGCATTTGATCCCTAGGTCGGTAAGGTCCCCTGACAAAGGGAATAGCAACCCACTCCAATATTCTTGCCTGGAGAATTTCAGATGAAAGGACAGGGGAGATTGGCAGGCTCTGTCCATGGGGTTGTAGAGTCAAACACGACTGAGTGACTAACACACACACAAGCCACATCTTTATCTTCAGCTGTTGATGGACGTTTAGATTGCTTTCTGTCTTGGCTATTGTAAACAGCAGTGTAATGAACACTGGGGTGCATGTATCCTTTTGAACCGTATTATCCTCTGGATATATGCCCAGGAGCAAGATTGTTGCGTTATACAGTAACTATGTTTTCAGTTTCTTAAGGAACCTCCATACTGTTATCCATAGTGGCTATACCAATTTGCATTCCCACCAACATTGTAGGAGGATTCCCTTTTCTCCACACTCTCCAGCCTTTATTGTTTGCAGACTTTTTGATGATAGCCTTCCTGACTGGTGTGAAGTGATATCTCAATATAGTTTTGATTTGTGTTTCTCTCAATAATTAGTATTATTGAATATCTTTTATGTGCCTCTTGACCATCTTTTTGTATTGATAGAAATGTCTGTTTAGGTCTTCTGCCTAACAGATGAACTTATTTACAAAACAGAAATAGACTCATTGACTTAGAGAACAAACTTATGGTTACCAGGGGGAAAGAGTGAGGTGGGTGGGTAGTTAGAGAGTTTGGGATTGACACGTATGCACTGCTATATTTAAAGTAGATAGCCAACGAGGACCTATTGTATAGCACAGGGAATTGTGCTCAATACTCTAATAACCGAAATGGGAAAAGAATTTGGAAAAGAATAGATACGTGTGTACATATAACTAAATCACTTTGCTATATACCTAAAACAAACACAGCATTGTTAATCAACTATACTCCAATATAAAACAATAATTAAAAATAAAAATTTGTTCACAAAGGCAAAAAAAAAATTACTGCTAAAGAATGCTAACCATCATCTGAGCCTTCAGCAAGTTGTAGTAGTAACATCAGACATCACTGATCGTAGATCACCATAACAAATACAATAAAAATGGAAAAGTTTAAAATACTCTGAGAATCACCAAAATGTAACACCAAGACACAAAGTGATCAAGTGCTGTTGGAAAAAATTGTGCCAGTAGACTCGCTCTTAGAAGGGTTGCTACAAACCTTCAATTTATAAAAAGTGGTATCTGCCAATGGCAGTGAAATGAGGTCGCCTTTATCACCCTTTATGTTCACACCCTCTCATCACCACTGAAAACTGACTTAATCTGCCCTTGTGGTTTACTTGTTTATGAATGTCCTGTAAGTGGAGCCAGAGAGTAGATAGCCTGTTAAGACTGGCTTCTTTCCTAAGGATGACACCTCTGAGGCTCACTCAAGTTGTTGCATATATAGACATTTGATTATTTTCTGGTCACTGAGTAGTATTCTGTTGTACGCTTAAATGGAGCAGCCATAAATATTTGTTTGTCAGCTCTTCTGTGAAGGTATGGTTGCATTTACTTAGGATAAATACTCATGAATGAGATTTTTGGGCCACTTGGTAAGTGTATGTTTAACTTTATAAAAACTGGCAAAATATTGTCTGGAGCGTCTGTCTTGTTTTACTTTCTTACCAACCTGTGAGAGTTTGAGTTGCTCCACATTCTCACCCATACTTGGCTTTGTTAGTTGGTTTTTCATTGGAATATAGTTGATATACAGTGCAGACTCTTTGCCAGCTGTGCTGCAAGGGAAGCCCAAGTTACAAATGTACAGTATAGTGGTTCACTGTTTAAAGGTTACACTCCATTTATAGTTCTTATAAAATATTGACTGCATTCCCCACATTACACAGTATATCCTTGAAGCTTATTTTATACCTGATATAATATGTTATTTATATTATTATATGCCTGATATAATAAGGCACCTCTTAATCCCCTGTGCCTATCTTGCCCCTCCCTACTTCCCTCTCACTACTGGTAACCACTAATTTGTTCTCTATATCTGTGAGTCTGCTCCTTTTTTGTTATAATCACTAGTTTGTTGTATTTTTAGATTCCATGCATAAGTGATATCATACAGTATTTGTTTTTCTCTAACATATTTCACTTGGCATAGTACCCTCCGAGTCTGTTTATGTTGCTGCAAATGGCAAAGTTCCATCCTTTTATGACTAATATTCCATTATACATACATACATACACATATATAAAAAATGTTGTGTTTATACATTCATCTGTTGATGGACATTAGGTTACTTCTGTAGCTTGACAGTTATAAATAATGTTGCTGTGAATACTAGGGTGCATGCATCTTGTAGAAATAGTGGTTTGGGGTTTTTTGGATATATAACCAAGAGTGAAATTTCTGGGTCATATGGTAATTCTGCTTTTGTTTTTTGAAAAGCCTCCATACTGTTTTCCACAGTGGCTGCACTATTTTTTTTTCAACCATTCTAATTTGCATACTGTATATCTCCTTGTGGTTTTAGTTTGCATTCCTAGTGACTGATGGCATTAAACATTTTCTCATGAACTTATTTGCAATCCCTGTATCTAGTTTGGTGAAGTATCTTGTATTTTATTGGGCTGATTTTTTGTCTTCCTATTGACTTTTGGGAATTTTTCCTGAACATAAGTTCTTTGTCATAGTTGGGCTTTTTCAAATATTTTCTTCCCGTCTACAACTAGTCTTTCAGTTCTTGTAATAAGATTTTCCCAGAAGGCAACATTTTAGTAGTGATGAAGTTCAACCTACCGATTTGCCATCATTCATAGGGACTACATGGAAAGATGGTTCATTTTCTGTTACTGATCTTGTATCCTGTGATTTTGCTTAACTGTCTTGTTAGTCTTGAGAGCTTTTTTGTTGTTGTTGTAGGTTCTCTGGAATTTTCAACAGAGGCAATCATGCTATCTGTGAAAAGGTCGTTTTACTTCTTCCCTGCTAATCTGTTTACCTTTTATATCTTTTTCTCACCTCATCCACTAGCCAGGGCTCCCGTACAGTGCTGAATAGAGGCAGTGTCAGCGGATGTCTGCCTTGTCCCTGTCATTTGGGGAAAGCGTTCAGTCTTCTGTCACTGAGTATCATGTTAGCTATAGGTTTCTTCATAGATATCCATTAGCAGACTGTTGGGGTTCCCTTCTATTGCTAGTTAGCTGAGAGTTATCATGACTGGATGCTGAGTATTTTCAAATAGTTTTTCGCCATGAATTGTTATGCTTTTGTGTTTTTTCGTCTGTGGATGGTTAATATGGTAGATTACACTATTGATTTTACACATTGACCCAGCCTTGCATCCTGGGATAAACTCCATGTGGTTGTGGTATAACATTTATATTTTGGTTTGGCCAAAAAGTCTTTTTGACCAATCCAATATATCACTGGATTCAATCTACTGCTATTTTGTTGAGGATTTTTGCATCTGTGTTCACACGGGATATTGGTCTGCAGTCTTCCTGTGCTGTTTTTGTCTGGTTTTTTTATCGGGGTAATGCTGGCCTCATTTAAGTTGGGAAATGTTTTTTCCTCCTCTGTGTTTTGGAAGAGTTTATGTAGAATTATGGAGAAGGAAATGGCAACCCACTCCTGTATTCTTGCCTGGAGAATTCCACGGACAGAGGATCCTGGTGGGCTCCAGTCTGTGGGGTCACAAAGAGTCGGCGGACATGACTGAGCAATTATCACTATGTAGAATTGCTGTTATTTCTTAAATCATTGGTAGAATTTGCTGATAAAATCATCTGGGCCTGGAGTTAGCTGTTTCAAAAGGGCTTTTAACTATGAATTTTATTTTTAAAGTGTTGTTCAGTTTGTGTATTTCATCACGGTGACAGTTTGTGGTGACTAAGAGATTGGATCGTTCCCTCTGCGTTGGTGACTTTTCTTACAAGCATAGTTGTTCGTGGTGTTCCTTGTTATCCATTACTGTCTGTGGGTCTGCGGTGAGCACACCCCTCTGTCCTGGTTCTGGTACTTGGGAATGTGTTAGATTCAGTGTCTGACATGCAGCCTTTGTTTGGAGTGGGGCCAGCATCCTAGCTGAAGGCACTGCCCCATCTCCTTGACTGGATTCCTGGGGTACCCATGGTATCCAGAGGGAGTAGCAAATGAGGTTTGTTCAGAGGAACACTAAAGCTTTGAAGCATCTGGGTCCGCATTTGGTGCTCAGGGGTAGGAAGTTAATACATGGCACCCCAGTGACCTACATGTCTTCATGTGTTTCCAGAAACATCAGTTTGCTGCCAGTTTCACATGGCAGGGCAGGAGATGGGTGTTAGGAATCTCCCTAAGGGTGGAAGAGATTCCCCTCTTGTTCATGGTGTTTAAGGGGACAATTCCGAGTGGTGTGTCTGTAGTACTAATTTATGTTTTGTCTATTGCTGCTTCTGCTGCTGCTGCTGCTAAGTCACTTCAATCATGTCCGACTCTGTGCGACCCCATAGACGGCAGCCCACCAGGCTTCCCCGTCCCTGGGATTCTCTAGGCAGGAACTCTGTGGAGTGGGCTGCCATTTCCTTCTCCAGTGCATGAAAGTGAAAGTGAAGTCGCTCAGTCGTGTCTGACTCCTAGCGACCCCATGGACTGCAGCCTACCAGGCTCCTCCATCCATGGGATTTTCCAGGCAAGAGTACTGGAGTGGGGTGCCATCGCCTACTCCTATTGCTAATCAAGGCCATAAATTGAGTTATCTTGAAAATCATAGTAAATTAAGGCCAGTGGAGTGTTAGTTTTAGTCAGGGTTTAAGCGGAGATTGATTGGTGTTTATTTGTAGAGGAAGCAAGATAGTTGGTAGCACATCCTTCTGCATGAGGCTTAATCTTCCTTCGTCACGAATCCTAAAGTACCTGTTTTTAGAATGATGAAGACTCTGGGGTTTGGGCTGCTATAAAAAATAATGCAGACTAGGGTGGTTTCTAAGCAGCTGGTGTTTATTTCTCGTAATCCTGAATGCTAGACATCTGATCAGGGTGCCAGAACAGTAGGTTGAGTTATTGTTCAGTTGCTAAGTCATGTCTGATTCTTGGGACCCCGTGGACTGGGAACCTACCAGGCTCCTCTGTCCATGGGATTCTCCAGGCAAGAATTCTGGAGTGGGTAGCCATTTCCTTCTCCAGGGGATCTTCCTGACCCAGGAATCGAACCCAGGTCTCCTGCATTGCAGGCAGATTTCTTTACCGACTGAGCTACAAGGGAAGCCCAGGAAGTATAGAGGGGAGGGGAATTAAAGTCAGCCCCTCCCCCGAGGGAGCTGGGGTGCACATTCCTTTTAGCCCCCGCAGCCCTAGACTCACGTGGATCTGGATTGTAGGACCACGTGCTGGCGTGGTGTCTTTCGTGAGGTTCCCAAGACCATCTAGTTCTGAGGTTTCAGAAGATGGGCAGCCAGGCTGTGAGGGTGTGAAAGTGAGCGCTGTCCCAGGACTGAGTTCCCTGTGTCCTGTCCTCGTCTGCACGTGGCTGCTAGGATAGAGGTGGGCGCAGGTAGGGTATGGCGGGGAAGGCGTGCCCACTTCTTTTCACAGAGAGCCTTCAGCTTTGACAGCTGAGAGGGGGCACCCCTGTTAATTCTTCACTGTGGTGGTTAGCTCTGGAGATTAATCATTCTATTCCTTTCCAGTTGTTTGCTGACATTTTAGTTTCTGTTCTGATTGCTCGTAAAAGAATAATAGACCCCTCTCTTTGGACCATGTCTTCTGGAGCTTGTGGCTTAGAACCTAAAAGTTACACAGTAACGAGAGGGCAGTGGAGGTGGAGCGGCATCCTTGCAGAAGGTTCCAGTAACGGATGTGGTATTCATCTGTGTCATCATCACGTGAACCCAGCAAGGAGTCCGTGCGTCCTGGCAGTTACCTACCTTGGTGTCACGTGAGAACTCACCTGAAAACATGCACCTTCAGGACTGCATACCTGTGTTCTGTCTGGGGATGAGTACGGGGGTGTTGATTAATGAGCAGGAAGAGTACAGTGAGAAGAGCACAGTTTGGCTTTCGTTGAGGAGTTCATGCATGTGTGTGATCTGCTTGGGCCTTGAGACAGAAACATGTACTGTCTCGACAGG
This sequence comes from Aepyceros melampus, assembly GCA_006408695.1. Taxonomy (NCBI): domain Eukaryota; kingdom Metazoa; phylum Chordata; class Mammalia; order Artiodactyla; family Bovidae; genus Aepyceros; species Aepyceros melampus. Next base: position 434,847 of record SJXQ01010572.1, read on the forward strand.
ACACTGTGTGTTCTAAGCAGGAGGAACCTGAGTCCCTGGGTGGCCACTGACCTCTGAGGAATGGGCTGCTTGGTATCAGAGTGTCTGAACAGGGGTGTGCAGGCTGGAAGGGGTCTTCAGGTTGGGCACATCTGGGGTCAATACAGGTGTCATCCTAGAGCAGTGATTCTTTTCAAAGAAGAAGGGCCCAAGACAGCCCCCTCTCTCTGACCTTATAGGTTCTTAGGGATGTTTGAGAAACCATGGCAAGAATTCTTGTTTGGCAGGAAAAAAAAGGGCATTTCTGAAAGTGAATTGACATCCCCATTCCTTATTTTCAAGACTGTGTGAGCACAGATCTGCGTGGTCACCGTATATTTTCATTTGCATAAGGGAGAATCTTATCGTTCGTCATTTTTTTGTTTGGGCTCCATTGGTTCATGCCCCAGGCAGCTGCAGTTCCTTTATGGGAACGTCCCACAGCCTGGGAGGGGCGCTGCTGGGACACTGCCAGGCTTCTCACTGGAAAGTGATGCTTTATTTGACATCAAGGGCAAGCCTCCTCCTCACTCCCAGCCCCCCAGATCTTCTCCCCGTTGCCCACTCCCCTTGAGAAATGCAGGAGTCCTTCTTGACACGACTTCACCCTTCATTTCAGTCTGTCCCGTTGCCCGGTCCTAAGCCCCCTTCCCTCCTGAATCTCACAGTTCCACTCTCCCTTCTGTTGTCTTTAGACTTCGGAATGAGCAGCCTTTGGGTGGCACATTGGAACCTGTGGGATTTGTCTGTCTTGATACAGCTCTGTAAGTTGTACAGAGTTGATGCCCATGCAGACAGTCCTTGCCTGTAGACAGGCGAATGGATTCTGTCCAGTGGCGGGGCAGTTGTCTTCCTCCCGTGGAAGAATCCAGTTTTGTGCCTATTGGAAGCTCGTTTCAATTTCCTTTTTTATATTTATATAAATGTATATATTTTTAATTGAGCATAACATAATCTCAACCACATTCAGTGAACAGCTTGGTGGCATTTAGGTCATTCACAGTGTCTATAACCACCACCTGTGTCATAGTTCTAAGAACTTTTAGTCACCCCAATAAGAAACCCTGTACCACTAAGCAGTCACCCCCTTTCCTCCTCCCTCAGCCTACCCTATATAATTTGAAGTTCTTGGAGTGGCCAGCCCTTCTCATTGGGTGGTGCTGGTTTCCAGTGGCTTCTGGCACCTTCTGTCTGCCCTCTGTGGGATACAGTGGGCTGGGGTTTTTTTTAGAGTGAGAATTTGGTCATGGAGCGTAGGTGAGCACTTGATATGTGGCTTTCTTGGTCTTGTCTGGGGCTCTTGGATGATATTTTGAAAAGAACTCATCTTTCTGGGCTGGCACTCTGGGCCCTGCTGGTCCAGTCAGCATGTACTGATTAATTATCACAAGTCCAGTGCTGGATTGAGCAAGTCAGATGTTTTTAGCTGTGGAGAGGGCATAGTGCCAAGAACAAAAATACAGTGAATAAAGAAATAAATTTCATGCTTTTGTAGCCGCAGGCTTGTGTGATAGTCGTCAGCATCAGCTGAGCAGAGAGCAGGACGCTCACCCCCTGAGCACTCCGGGCCCCGTGGTAATGGCCAGGAGTTGGCCCAGCCTGCCCCCAGGAGCTGAGGACTCCCTGGCACCCGGTGTTCCTGGCAGACCTAAAGCACAACCTTGGAGTGTGAAGACTGAACTGATAACTGGCCCAAGTCTTGGTCAGTTTTCCTCATGGGGCCCTCACTCCGGTGGAACCTCGGGTTGGAACCTGGCCCTCCATGATCATGGCTTTTCCCGGTCCCTCAGCCTTGAGGGGAGGGGCCTGTCCCTGCAGTCCAAAGCCAACTGGGTAGTTGTGACCTTGAGCAGAAAGGGGAAGGTCAAGACTTGATTGTTTGGAAACCTTGGAGTAGTCCTGTTGAACAAAGACAAACCGTGTCCTTAGTTGGGGCTGGATTGTTACACCCAAGATGGCTGGTGTGAGCTCAAAATTTCCAACTGAGGACATGCTGTTGGTTCTTTTGTAAATAGCCAAGGATGGCTCTCCACTGAGATATTGTTGACTTGGTGTTTTTTTTTTTTTTTTTTTTGGTGCTCATCTTTTCCATATTTTAATCTTATAATCAAGACCATCCAATAATATGATTTTGAGATCAAGTTCAGTCGCTCAGTCGTGTCCGACTCTTTGCGACCCCATGAATCGCAGCACGCCAGGCCTCCCTGTCCATCACCAACTCCCGGAGTTCACCCAGACCCACACCCATCGAGTCAGTGATGCCATCCAGCCATCTCATCCTTGGTCGTCCCCTTCTCCCCTGCCCCCAATCCCTCCCAGCATCAGACTCTTTTCCAATGAGTCAACTCTTCACATGAGGTGGCCAAAGTACTGGAGCTTCAGCTTCAGCATAATTCCTTCCAAAGAAATCCCAGGGCTGATCTCCTTCAGAATGGACTGATTGGATCTCCTTGCAGTCCAAGGGACTCTCAAGAGTTTTCTCCAGCACCACAGTTCAAAAGCATCAATTCTTTGGCACTCAGCCTTCTTCACAGTCCAATTCTCACATCCATACATGACCATAGGAAAAAGCATAGCCTTGACTAGACAGACCTTAATTGGCAAAGTAATGTCTCTGCTTTTGAATATGCTATCTAGGTTGGTCATAACTTTTCTTCCAAGGAGTAAGCGTCTTTTAATTTCATGGCTGCAGTCACCATCTGCAGTGATTTTGGAGCCCCCAAAAATAAAGTCTGACACTGTTTCCACTGTTTTCCCATCTATTTCCCATGAAGTGATGGGACCAGATGCCATGATCTTCATTTTCTGAATGTGTATAACCTGTATCGTTGACTTGTTTGTAAGTGATGGGCATTTGTTGTTTTCTGTTGACTGGTACTTTGGGGCATTTTCACTCTTTCAGATTTAAGACATTACATCACTGTACCAAAAAATTCTGTTTTGTAAAGAAAACACAACTCTCATATTACATGAGTTATCCCAAGGAGACAATATCTCTGTGTCCTGTCAGATGGCTATTTGTTGCCACTCACATCAGTGTTGTCACCGGGGAGAGCATGGGATCCCCTTCCCTCGGAGTCCCCCCCTTCCCTCGGAGTCCCTTTCTCTTGGGAGTCCCCACTTCTCTGCATCAACCAGATTATGAGTTTTCTATCATCAAAAAAAAATGCATGCCTAATGATGTTTCTGTGAGGAATTATGGCACCGTATCTAAGTTTAGGAGGGAAGTTAGTGGGATGTCCCGACATCTGTGTTCATGAGAAATCAAGCTTCCAGAATTTGCAGCACAACAGTGCGGAGCAGTTCCTAAGCACTTGCCTTGGCTATGCAGAGAACATCCCTGCCCGGTGGAGTGTGTGTATGATGTCAGCACCTAGCTCTGCAGTTTGGATCTCAGCAAAGCCTGAGAGTTTCCCTTCCTAAAACCCAAACCTAGTTTAATCAACTGCTAGGAAAAGCCGTTTGCCAAAATGCATCCTACCCTTCTGTTAAATCTGATTCATTATTTCATTTGTTACCGAAGAAACACAGGCTGATCCCAGGACTTTGTCCGTGGTTTGTAGACTGTGGTTTTCTATCCATATGCTGCTCTCTGGGGTGGGAACAAAACTCAGATAGATGCAACTTCCAGCAGTTTATTTTGCTGGCTTTTCTCATGTGTTGACATGCCTCAGGTAGGGCAGGGTAGGGTACCTCAGGTAGGGCAGTGGGTGTCCCTGTTGCCTCCTGGGTTGGCTGAGGAGGTGTGACTCAAAACCACAGCAGTCCAGAAAGACCATACCCACACTTTGGCACCAACCTGGTCCTTTAGCTACTCATTTAATCCTCTCTTTGCAGATGTTTTCTGTTTTTATATCGAGAGGGTACTGGATGAGAACTTCTGTGTGTGAATACAAGATGAGAACATTGTTACCTGTAGCTAGCATTGATTTGGAAGGTTCCGGATGTTGCTTCTAGAAAAGACTTCCTGTTGACCCTGGGAAGGGGCCCACACCTCCTCACCACCTTTGAACCTAATTTTTTTTTTCTTTGTTACTTCTGTAGGGGGAGAATGGCATCTTGTTTTAATTTGTATTTTTCTGATCAGCAGTGAGATGAACATTTCCTTTCACACATTTGGTAGCAGCATATTTAGAAAGAGTGGTGGTGGTGGTTTAGTTACCAAATGGTGTCCGACTCTTGTGATCCCATGGACTGTAGCCTGCCAGGCTTCTCTGTCCATGGGATTCTCCAGGAAAGAATACTGAATGTGTTGCCATTCTTCAGGGGATCTTCTTGACCCAGGAACTGAACCCCAGTCTCCTGCACTGCAGGCAGATTCTTTACTGACTGAAAGAGAATCTGTTCAGTAGATCAGTGAAGGTTCAGCAGTGAGCCCCACCCGCTACCCCTTCACCGGCTGCTGGGAAAATGAGAGTAAAGCATTTGTTGGTGGTGGGAGTGTTCCCCACCCAGAACTTCTCTACCTGCAGGGTGTGGGGAGCAGGGGGCCTGGATTCACTGTGTGTTATGCTTTGGATGGCCCCATGGAGATCTGACGGCCTCCTATAGAGGTATCAGCTTAAGCAAAAGGTTCTGTGTGCTGTGGTTGTTTTTTTGTTTGTTAACATTTTATTCATGTGCTTGTCTGTGCCTGGTCTTAGTTGCAGCATGCAGGATATTTAGTTGCGGCACGTGAATTCTTAGTTGTGGCACGTGAATTCTTAGTTGTGGCACGTGGGATCTAGTTCCCTAGGCAGGGGTCGAACCTGTATCCCCTGCATTGAGAGCACAGTCTTAGCCACTGGAAGTTCCCTGTGTGCTGGGTGTGATGTTTCCAAGGAAGCGCAGAGTTTCCGTAGTGAACGGGACACCGGACATACATGAGTGGTCTGATTTTCTTTGATGTCGCTTACCCCTGTTTCTCTTGCTCGCCAGCTCCCAGGAGCATCTGTGGCTTAAGGTCTCAGACACGCTTCTGAGCTGGTTCTCGAACCAGTCCCTATTTGTACTTTGGGCCAGAACTAGTGAGACCTTACGGAACCCTGAGAGTCTTCAGGAAGGTGGAAATCAAAGGTCTCACCTGTCCGTCAGATCCATGTGTTTCTGGGCTTCAGGTCATTTGTAATCAGTTGTCGAATGAAAATCAAAGCCAGGCTTAGTAAGAGTCTTTATTTGAAAGGATTATTGTGGGGAAGCCAGGGAGGGAGAGAGGTGTGGGAGACAGATGTTGCCGTGGAGAGGTGTGTGAGCATGGCAGGCGCAGCAGGGATCAGGCACGCTGGGTTTTTCCTTCTTAGGGAGGTGTAGACAGTCTGTAAGAACCAGGTGTGGGGCAGTGGGATGAAGAGCGAGAGGTGACAGATTGGAGGATGTGACCCCCAAGCTGGCCTGTTCTCAGAGAGGCTGTCTGAGGGCTCAGCCTGGCTGTGGGTCGAGGGAGGCCTGGGGGAAGAAGAGAAGCCGAAGCAGAGTCGGGTGACAAGTGTTTCGTTGTGGTTGATCTGTGGGGATGATCATTCAGCCCATCCTGGACGAGGCCCAGAATGGAATTGGGGGGCCCGTGTTTCACCTTGTCTCAGGTGAACGTGGCTTCCATCTTGTCTGAGCCCTGTGCGGTGAGCCTTTGCTGCAACACAGAGGATGGGGCTGTCTTAGGAGGTGGGCAGCGTCTTAGGACCTCCAGTCTCACACCCTGGCTGCTGCAGCTACTGCTAAGTCGCTTCAGTCGTGTCCGACTCTGTGCAACCCCATAGATAGCAGCCCAACAGGCTCCTCTATCCCTGGGATTCTCCAGGCAGGAACACTGGAGTGGGTTGCCATTTCCTTCTCCAATGCATGAAAGTGAAAAGTGAAAGTGAAGCTGCTCAGTTGTGTCCGACTCTTCGTGACCCCATCGACTGCAGCCTACCAGGCTCCTCTGTCCGTGGGATTTTCGAGGCAAGAGTACTGGAGTGGGGTGCCATTGCCTTCTCCCCACACCCTGGCAGTCATACCTGAACTGGATTTGAAGCTTTGGTACCTGTCATGGCCCTGGAGGGCCGTCTTCAGCTCAGGGTCCACCGTGGGGCTCCATCTTGAGCTTTCATTGCGTTTGCTTGCTCTGATTGAGCCGAGAGAGAAGAGGGCTTCTGAGGGAGCCTTTCCATTTGTTTGGGCTGGGAGCCAGCAGCCCAAGAATAAGCTTCCAGAGAGCTCACTTTATGAGCTGGCAGCTCTGGACATAGCAGTGGAGGAGGGTGGTGGAAATGTTGGGTGCCTGCCCCGTCAGTCACTCCCCGATCTGGGGGGGTAGGGGGTGGGCCACGGCCACTTGAGACCAGCAGACATCTGTGCGAGTCCCAGAGAGAGAGCTGGAATAAACGTCTGTCCAGACGTGCTGCGTTAGAGGGAGTTTCCAGGAGTAATTTTATTTTCAGTGTGTACACAGGACATTTAAGTACCGCGTCCTCTGCAGGTACCCGTCCTGCTGGCAGAATTGTTCTCTGAGAAAGCCTTCAGGGTTTGGTCCCCAGCCTGGCTCCTGGCCCAGCCCTGCCTCCCCAACTCTGAGAACTGCCCCACCCCCATGTTAGGAATCTCCCCCTGGCTTTACCTTTCACATTATAAACAGATGGTTTACAAAAGGTAATTGAAAAGGAGAAGCTTAAGAAGATTAAAAAGTATTCTAGAACCTGTGTTGAAGAGAAGAAAACAACTCATTTCCGCGATCAGTTTTGCCGCTTTGAAGTGGTTCAGATAGAAATTGGTGGGGTTGGCACGGTCTCTTGTTTGCAGATGGGGCAAGTATGTCCTTCTGTTGCTGCTGCGGGCCTGTCTGTCTCTGGTGAGAGTCTTGGGGATGTGCTTGAATCAAGGGCAGCCTCTGCGAGGAGCTGACTGCTGAGATTGTGTGTTCTCCCACGAGAGCAAGGACCAGGTGATGTAGCTTCAAGGTGTGGGATGGTTGGGGTGCTGGAGTGCCCACCTTGGGCACATCACCTGCCTGTGGGCTTCCCCGGAGCATGGAACAGGAGGGACGTGAGGGAGCCTGCAGCCTCCCAGGATGGGGTTCATGTGGATGTCTGACTGGGGGTACAGTTTTATGTCTCACCTGTGATTTTTTTTTCCTTAGACTCAAACTCCTAAAGCCTTCCTGCTTCTAGTGAGAACTCGGGTAAAGGAAGTGAATTACTCTGAGTATTTTGGTGAGGCCTACTTAACAATCACACAGTCTTATTCTTACCAGGCATGCCCTGTGAGTGCTGCCTGGGTACCAGGGTGGCCCCCAGAGGCAGGGGGCTCCACGGGCATGAGATAGGCCACCTGTCCGTAAGAGGTGTGCTTTTATTTTTAGCATGTGGCATTCAGTGTCTTGCAGAGCTGAGAGTGACATGACTGTAGATGTAATTGTTGTTTGGTTGCTCGGTCGTGTCCGACTCTTTGTGACCCATGGACTGCAGCACACCAGGCCTACCTGTCCCTCACCACCTCCCGAAGTTTGCCCAAGTTCACGTCCATTGCATCGATGATGCCATCCAGCCATCTCATCTTATGATGCCCTCTTCTTCTGCTCTGTCTTTCCCAGCATCAGGGTCTTTTCCATTGAGTCAGCTGTTCGCATCAGATGACCAAAATACTGGAGTTTCAGCTCCAGCATCAGTTCTTCCAATGAGTATTGAGGTTTGATTTCCCTTAAGATTGACTGGTTTGATCTCCTTGTTGTTCAAGGGACTCTCAAAAGTCTTCTCCAACACCACAGTTCAAAAGCATCAATTCTTTGTCACTGTGACTTCTTTACGGTCCAACTCTCATATCCATACGTGACCACTGGGAAGACCAGATGTAATTAAGCAACACTGGAATGGGAGTTAATTACTCCTGTGTGTGTCAGAAGGCCTGGGAGGGCTCTCTGGTCCACCGGCTGAGGCCCTGTAAAGGCTGTCACCTGGACAAGCTCCCAGGACCACCTCCCAAGGGTGTGCAAGAGTCCTGGGGTGCTGCTGTAACCAAAAATGAGTGGTCTGAGCTTTTAGTCTCACAGAATGGCCTGAGGGACTCGTTAATGTAAAAACTACACGTGACTCACTTCATTCTAATGCTGATCTGTGCATGATGTTAGCTCATATGTGTCCTTTAAGGCTTACAGTATAGATTATATTGCAGGAGAAACAGGTCACCCACATGGAGGCATGCACAGAGTGGTGTGTGTCCAAAAGCTGTTGTAACATGATGGGGGGGCCTGAGCACCACCCAGCTCAGGGGCACCCCGGTCAGTCTCTAGTGAGAGACAGTCTGCAGGCGCTGGTGCCCCTCTGTCCTGCTGAGGACGGGGCTCCAAAGAGCCAGGACCGGCGTAGACAGAGGGCTGTGTCCAGAACCTCCCTCCATGGCTGTCACCTGACTCTGATCTTGTTGGGTCCCTTTATAGTAAGTGGAAGCTTCTACACCTGCAGCCACCCCTGGACCTGCCTGTCGAGCACCGTGGCTGACACCATTCAGGGTGAGAAGCACTCCACGTGTGGCTGGTCAGAGCAGGGCGGTGTGGTGCCTGGGGAGACCTTAGACTTAGAAGCGACGGGAAGATGTCCTGTCCATGACTCTATTAGTTATGTGTTGGAGGGATTGGCTGTGTATTGGGCTAAATCAGGTGTGCTGTTAACACAAACTTCACCTGTTTGTTTTTGCTCTCAGTGTGACTGGTAGGCACACATGTGATCTGAGATCACACATGTGGCTCACATGAGTGACCCGCCTGGTGTTTCTTTGGGAGGCACAGGTCTAGACTGTGCCCTCTGCATTTGAATTTCCCCTTCTGTCAAGGCCGGGCCCACAGACTGGGAGGCACAGACTCAAAGGATGAGGAACTGTCAGGCTTTGAGAATACCTTGAAGCCAGCTCTAGGTGCAGTTGTTTTTGCCTTTCTGCAGACAGGGACTGCACAGGGACTTCAGGCTGCACAGAGACTTCAGGCCTCAGCCAAGAAATAGGTTCTGTGCTCAGATGGCGTTTCTCCTGCACAGGGAACCGAGCAGTCGGCTTTGGTGAGCGTGCTTCCCCCCAGAAAGGTGGTCCCGGCACCCTGTTGATCATGCTGCCCTTTATCTGGGCTCCCTGTTAGCCAAGCTCCCCATTGTCTGGGCTTTGGTTTCCCTGTTTTTCGTGGATAGAGAAATGTGCAGTGCGTCTGGCTTGATCTGCCACGTACAGCTGTGGTGTGGCCTGTGCACGCTGTTTGGCATGCTGAGCCTGTGAGTTAGTGATGGCCTTGGTGAATCCCTGCCACTGATCTGATGTGGGGGAGGGACCACTGTTTAACCCTCTCCTGCCCCTGGAAGCCCCGCCGACGATCTGCTGAATGGGGGCTGCCATTTGAGCAGCTGCAGGGCACGTGGCCCGAGTGCCGGGAGAGCCCCGAGGCCTTCTCACATCTGGCTGGGCTATTTATATCCCACAAAGGCCTAATTTTCTCTGAAAAGGGTGGGCATGTGGCGTGCTGTCGCGTGCGAGGGCCAGTGAAGTGAGCCTTTCAGTAAATGACTTTCTGGTGCGTCCGGCACGTTTTCGGGGCATGCACAGGCCTCAGGGTTCCACATCTGCCCTGTGCTGTGATGCACGTGCGCACACGGAGCTGGGGTGGAGCTGTGGCCCCATTCTGGTGTTGGGGCACATGGCTGGCCCCAGGGCGTGGAGCCCTGTCACCCTTCAAGCCCCATCACTCTGACGGTGCCCTGAGCTCCTGAGCTGTGCTCCATACACTCTCAGCACTGGCCTTCCACAGTGGAGAAGCTTTCTACTGTTGGGGAGGATGGACCACAAAGGGGATCAGTAAGTCAGATACGGGGGTGAAGTGGTGGTGGATGTGAAGAAGAGAAAGTAAGCAGAGAAAGGGTCCTGGGAGTGCCTCACAGAGAAAGGGCAGTTGAGAAAAGATGAGATCTGGACCTGGTTTTGGGAATAGTGTTTCAGGCAGAGGGGACAGCAGATGCAAAGGCCCTGAGGCAGGAGTGTGCTCAGGTGTCGAGGAGGGGCAGGTGAGAGGAGAAGACGTAGGTGGATGGTGAGCTTATTGGTGCTCAGAGATGCTGAGATGGGAACCCTGGGAGCCACAGGACTGCCAGCATCTAGGAAGAATGGACCCTGGAAGGTAGGATGGGGCACCCTGTTAGGAGGCTGTGAGGTAATCAGGGAGAGAGGTGGTGGCTTGGGACAGAGCGCAGCCGTAGGGGTGGGAGGATGGCCCGACCGGGCATCTATTTGGAGGTGAAGCTGAGGGGGCTTGCCTCAGGTTGGATCTGGGGTGGGGTTGGGGGCTGAGGATGCACTGAGGTTTTGGCTGAGCAGCTGGAAGGTTAGAGGGTCCACTTACAGGCCACCTCCACGCAGGCTGTCTAGGAGGGAGTATGGTTTGGGGCACGTGAAGTTTGGAGGGGAGGAGGTCCTGGGAGCTTACACCTGGAATCAGGGAGATGTCCAAGGGGTGGCCCTGAAGTGTGGGTCCCAGCTCAACTCCCAGGGGCAGACTGCGTGGCCTGGGGACGTCCCTCCACCCTGTGTTCATCAGGTGAGGCTGGACTGTGCGAGACACAAGGATGGGCCCATGGGGTGAGATGGGACTTGATGGAAGACTCGGACAGGTGGCTGGATGGGAAAGGAGAGGATGTGGGCGGCATGTGAGAATGCAAGTCCTGCCCATTTGAGCCCCTCGGCATGAGTGCTGGGGTCCTAATGTGTCTGGAGGCGGGGACAGAGAGTGGTAGGGGTGGGGTGAGGCAGAACCCCCCCATCTCTGGCTCGGCTGGGCTTGCAGACTCTGCACAGCATGGTTTTGAGAGCAGGAGCCAAGTTTAGAAAGGAAGTGCCTCCATCCTTCTGTGTAAGCCTTTATGGATACTCTTCTTGGCTTCGTTGGTTTGTTTTGCTGCCTCATTGGAAAGACATGGCTCTCCAGGGGCTTGGATAGCCTATGCCTTTGAGTCAAAGGGGCATTCATTTTTTTTTTTTCAGGAAAATGCCTTGGGAAGCAGAGTCCTCACTAGAACCTGAGAGAGGCTCAGCTGTGTTCATTATCGTGGTGGGGGTCCTTTTCTTTGTCTTCTCAGCCATGTTGAAGAAAGATGTTGCTTAATTACTGACTAGTGAGTGGTCATTATGGAAGGCAATGGCACCCCACTCCAGTACTTTTGCCTGGAAAATCCCATGGATCGGGGAGCCTGGTGGGCTGCAGTCCATGGGGTCGCACAGAGTCGGACACGACTGAAGCAACTTAGCAGCAGCAGCAGTGATTGTTAAGAATTTGGACCAGATACTACTCGGAACTGCTCAGTCAGGCTCCAGGATTGAGTTTTTGGTCCTTTGTAGCAGGCTGAAGGATGGCCTCCAAAGAAGTCAGATTCTAATTCCTGGAACCTCTGAGTGGTACCTTTTCTAGAGATAGAATCTTTGCAGATGTGATTCAGTTCAGAATCTTGCGTGCGGAGGTGGTCCTGGGCTATCTCTGATGGGCCCTAAATGCCATCACAAGTGTCCTTATGAGAGGAGGCAGCAGAGATGTGAAAGATAAGAGGAGAAAGGTGATGTGAAGATGGAAACAGAGATTAGAGTGATATGGGTGTGGTGGCTAATTCTGTGTGTCAGTTTGACTGTGCCAGACACTTGGTCAAACTTGATTCTGGGTGTGTCCGGGCAAGATTAGCTTTTGAATATGTAGGCAGACTGAGGCAGATTGCCCTCCCCTATGTGGGTGGGCCTCATCCAATCAGTTGAGGGCCTGACTAGAGCAGAAAGGTGGAGCGAGAATTCCCTCTCTCTGCCGGGCTGTCTTTGAGCTGGGACACTGGTTTTATCCTGCCTTCAGATTAGGACTAGAGATGGAACTTGCATTGTCAGCTCTCCTGGGTCCAGCATGCTGACTGCCGATCTCAGGGCCTGTCAACCTCCATGGTCACGTGATCAGATTCATTAGAATAAATCCCCTTCTCTGTGTATACATATCCTATCGATTCTGTTTCTCTAGGGTACTGACTAATACAGTGGGCACAAACCGAGGCATGCCAGAAGCCACCGAAAGCTGGAAGAGGCCAGGAAGGATTCTCCCACAGAGCCTCTGGAGGGAGCGCAAGCCTGCTGACATCGTGATTTCAGCCCAGAGAAATTGACTGCAGACTCCTGGCCTCCAAAACTCTGAGAGAATAGGTTTCTGTTGTCCTAAGCCACCCGGTTTAGAGTCAGTTGTTAGAGCTGCCACAGGAAAAGAACACGGCCAGTGTAAACAGTGCTCCCGTAAATACCCCAGCCACACGCACGGGCTGTTATTCAGCATGGATTTCAGGGAGTGGCACCACTGGGGCAGGGTGTGTCTCTTTGTTTTATAGATCGTGCCAGGTCGCCTTCTGAAAAGATCTAGCAGTCCCTCTCTTTGCTGCATGGATGAGTGTGTGCCCTGATCCTACAGGTTCTATCAGTGGTGGGCATGAGCGGTCTTTCTGACGTTGTCGGTCTGAGAAGTCCAGAGCGGCTGCTTTGTTCCTTGATGTGTGTCTCCTTGAATCTGGTGAGTTAGGATCTTTGCTCAAAGATCCCTCCTCCTCTGTAAATTGCCCATTTGGGTTCTTTGCCCGAGTTTTTCTTAGGGTGTTTCTCCCTCCTCTATCCTTTTGTTGTTGTTGCTATTTAGTTGCTAGGTTGTGTCCAACTCTTTGTGACTCTGTGGACTGTAGCCCACCAGGCTCCTCTGTCCATGGAATTCTCCAGGCAAGAATACTGGAGTGGGTTGCCATTTCCTTCTCGAGAGGATCTTCCCAACCCAGGGATTGAACCTGTGTCTCCCTCACTGACAGGCAGATTCTTTACCATTGAGCCACCAAGGAAGTCCTATTGTGGGGGCTTTTCATTTGTTATAGGAATGGATGGTTTGCTGTCTTGAAAACATTTATTCCCCAGTTCTGTTGTATGCTAATTACTTTTACTAAGGTGTCATTTGCCATCGAGATTCAATCATTATATGGTTGAATATGTCTCTTTTCTTTTATGACTTCTAAGTATTAATAACTATATTTGTTAGAAAGATTCCGTGGGCTCTCTATTGATTTCTTGGTAGGTGTTTTATTGTTTTGTGTACAAATTCTGCTCTTGAGCCCGTCTAAAACTGCTTTTGCATAATAGGGAGTAAGATGCTGGAGGGAGGGGAGTATAATTTTATTTCCCTCCAGTGTACCAGTGCTAAATTATTCAGTGATCAGTCCTTTGGCCAATGAATTGAACTTCAGCTCTATGCTATATTATGGTCTCATGTAAACCGGTTCCCTTAAGGGATTCTCCCATCCATCCCACTAGCCTGTTTGTCTTCCATGTGCCAGCTTTACATTGGCAGTAGCTGTATGTAGGGTGTTTTTCGAGAGCTGGTGAAGGAGCCCCCCTTGCTGAGCTCTATGTGTGTGATGAGATGTCACAGGACTGTTCTTATAATGCACTCATGACTGCGTATCCACGTTAACGTGTATCATGGCTCCTGGGAAGAGGAAGATGTGGGTGGACGCACGATGTTTGTGCTGCCAGGGACAGAAGGCAGGAAGGTATGGTGAGGTTGGAGAGGGGGCCAGGTGAAAAAGGACACAAAGACCTTTGCATTGTGTAAAATTACCCCTCTGCACAGGCAGACTTTTTCAAGATGATTGAACAAGTGAAATAGCAGTATTCAAGGAATCGGGCTAACTGCCTCATTGGAGAAGACCCTGATGCTGGGAAAGATTGAAGGCAGGAGGAGAAGGGGACGACAGAGGATGAGATGGTTGGATGGCATCACCGACTTGATGGACATGACTGAGCAAACTCAGGGAGTTGGTGATGGACGGGGGGCCTGGCGTGCTGCATTCCATGGGGTCGCAAAGAGCTGGACATGACTGAGCAACTGACCTGACCTGAAGGAATAAGGCACTAAAAGAGAACAAGTTTATCATGCAAAGATGACACACGGCGCTGGCTCCACCATCGTGTTGGGGACTTGTGACTCTGCACGTGGTGGGGCGTGTGTGTACTTAGCGGGGTGCATGTGCCCTTGGCATGTATGAATGCTGCCGTTCCCAGATAGCCCGTGTCCAACAGCTGCCCTCAGGAGCTCACACCTGGGCACTGACTTGGGCCCTCTGGGCTGCTGTGCCCTGTCTCCTCAGTGCCCTTTGTGTCCCCCAGATGCCCTCTGTGTCCCCCAAACGCCCTCTGTGGCCAGGCTCCCACAGTGCTGCTCAAGCTGGACTGGCTCCACCCACACTGGGAACCTGCTGAGGTCAGGGCAGTGCTTATCCTCTTGGGCCCTCGCCCCGCCCACACTGCAGGTGGAGGGGCGCCTTGAGGTGTGTGCCCCTGAGCCCCCACAGGACAACAGCTATCTCACATAAGGAAGCTGGGTGCGGCAGAAGAGGGCGTGGGGTGGGGTGGGTGTAGGCACCGCAGGCTCAGGGCTGTCCTGTCACTCTGCCTTGCAAAGGTCCTCCTTTGGCAGCCGCTGGTGGCCCAGCCTGCTTCTCGGGTGGCAGCCACGGGTGGGGTGGTCGTCCAGGATGCACGTTGCAGGCTGGCTCATTTGTCCCCTAGACACCTGGGTGATGGAGGCTCTCTGCTGACAGTGGAAGGTGAACCAGGAGCCTCCCTGTGTGGGGGGGAAGGAGGAGGAGGTGGCGCTGCTGCAGGGGTGGCGTCTGCCCCCTGGTAGGTGTGTTCCTAGTGGACCACTCAGGTCCTCTAGATGTGGGGTTGGCCCCTGTGACGGGGATTGCAGGTGGGCCTGGCGCACCGCGGGCCTTTCCCAATAGTTCAGTTAGTAAAGAATCCACCTGCAATGCTGGAGACCCCAGTCTGATTCCTGAGTTGGGAAGATCCTCTGGAGACGGTATAGGCTACCCACTCCAGTATTCTTGGGCTTCTCTGATGGCTCAGCTGGTAAAGAATTTGCCTGCAGTGCAGGAGACCTGGGTTTGATCCCTGGGTTGGGAAGGTCCCCTGGAGAAGGGAAAGGCTACCCACTCCAGTAGGCCTGGAGAGTTCTGTGGACTCTATAGTCCATGGGGTCGCAGAGTCAGACACGACTGAGCGACTTTCATTTGCACTGGCACGCTGCAGGGTGGGTATTTGCTGGGCGCTCTTGCACCAAGTCCCAGTGCTTGCCCAGGGTCTGTGCCTGGTGTCTCTCTGCTTCCTTCCTGGGAAAGGGTAAGCAGGGTGGGCCAAGGGCCCCGGTTGTGCAGGCGGTGTCTGGCACTGATCCCCTCCAGGCCTGCATAGATCGTCAACCCCCCAGAAGTGGGTTTTGACACAAGAGCTCGAGGGGCACGGGTATATGGTGCTGATCCTTTGCCACCTGTTCCTTTGCCAGTGAAAATCATCTGTCTTTCCAAATTTCCCCTGGACTCTGTACTCCAGCCAGTGGAGGAGGTGGCCCTGGCCGGGCAGTTTCTTCTGATGGGTCCGATCCTGCCCGTGCCTGCCCTTCCTTGCTGCATGCGCCCTGCTTCTCTGAGATTCCGCAGGGACTTGGCTTCCTTATAACTTCATGTGCTGCTGCAACTCAGCAAGGAGTTCAGTGTGCTTTGCAGAACTGTTTGCGTTTAATAGACACCGGGAAGCTTGAAATATGAGGCCACCCCTTCCACGCCAGTGGGGCTGTGGCTGGGCACCAGACAGCCCCTTGGCCTCCAACCCAAGGAGCCCCTCCCCCTGCTCTGGTGACTGTGACCCAGGCCACACGGGGGAAGTAGACCGAGTCAGGGGCTGGTCTGTGGCCAGAGGGGTGGGAAGGATGTGTGATGTGTTTCCGATGGCCTGGCTGGGGAAGGGGCAGTAGTAAAAAAACTAGCTCATCAGCCTCGCCCATGTCAATCTTCAAGTCCCTACCTGCACAGTTCGGGCTCGTGTACACTGAGCTGCATGCCCAATAGGGAAGAGAGAAGAGATGTTTAAAAACCCAGCTGTGGGAAGTGAGAGGCGCTGTCAACCCCCCATGTCCGCCTCCTCCCTGCCCTGAGGGGTGATTGTCCCCTGCATGAGGCGCTCCCCAATCCTTTGTCCTAACAGCGGAGTCTGGCGCTGAGTTTCTGATCGGAGTCCGCAGTTTAACTGGATTTTAGTGCAGGCCCATGTAGGAAACAAAACAGAGGGTGCTGGCCTAGTGTGGAGGTGAAAGTGGTGAGAGGGCCCCAGGGGCTGTAGAGAAAGAAAGCAGCCCCGATGGCAAGTGGGCCAGGGGGGCCGGGTGATTGGGACCCTGCAGTCCTGAGAAGAAGTTTCCAGTTCTGGGCTATGGGTGACTGGTGCCCTCTCACTGCTCTTGCCTCTGGGCCACCTTTGCCCTCTGCTCATGGCCAGGGCATCCTGATGCTGTGGTCAGAGCCCAAGGTTATCCTGCCAGTAACAGCACTCTGCCATGTCTCTCTTCTGGCCTTGGACCCACTATGCTGGGCTCTCGCCTCAGCTCCTCTGGGTTCTCTGTCTGGCAACTTGTTTCCCCCAGCTGGAAAATGGCCCATCCACCAGCATACCCACATGAGTCCCCTGGGGATCCTGTCCATTGCACAGACACCACCCCCCACCCCCTGAGAGTACCTAAGATGGCATGTCCACAAAGCAGACCCCACCCCGAGAGCCTCCACGATTACTCTCCATCTGTGGTCCCTTACTTTTTTTTTCCCTGGAAGATCATGAGCTTGTAACCCAGAGGGGCCTGGGCACATTTGAAGGGTGTGGAGGATGCCCTGAGTGGCTGATGGGTGGAAGATGCCAGATCAGAGGACAGAGCCAAGGTGGTCAGCGTGGCTGGGGACAGTGTGTTTGGTGTGTCCAGGCAAGGGGGCGGTGGGAGAGAAGCCTCACGTCGTGGGTGGCCCACAAGATGAGGGTCAGGTCAGAGGGCAGGTGAAGAACCGCTGGACCTCTGTTGTCCATCTGAACTGATCTTGGTAAGACTGAAGTCTGGCTGGTCTGTCTCTGAAGCTTTTCCTCACGCTGTCTGACACTTGGCAGCTGTGCCAGGCCATGCACTAACTGGAGAATTGTTAACGTGGTGCATTCTAGAGCCAAATAAGGTTGAATTCATGCTTAAAATTGGTGCAAAGATGTGGTGAGCTTGAACATGGGTCAGTTGGTTTTCATTTGACCAAAATTTATGCAGTGGGTTCTTTGCTAACTTTTTTTAAAAGTGCAAGTTCGTGGAAATAGGTTTTTAAAAAATAGACACTTCTCTTGCTTTTTACTGCAAGTCAAATTGACCTCAGCACTCTGAGTCCTGAGGTCAGCAGTGGGCTGCAAAGCTCTGGAGATGGGTCTGCTGAGCTAGTGCTGATCTGAGGAGCACCTTTGCAGTGGAAGCTGAATTACATTTTACATTTTGTTATTTGTGGATGGCAAAGGCTGCTGTTTGAAACCCTGAGCCTCTGTTTGGTACCTTAATTTTTGGGTGAAATCTTTAATCACAGAAGAAAAGTGTTTCCCCAAGTGTTTTTTTTTTTTTAATATTACTGTTGCTTTAAGAAAATTGCCTTCAGAGCTAATTGTCTTCATAGGCAGTTTATAGACCAGAGTGGTTTTGACTCTCAGCAGCTAGACCTTAAGGGAATCAAAGAAACTCTGTTTTTTAAAACAGGTGGCTCATAAATCTATGAAAATATTCTAGAATTGTAACCATATTGTCTATTTTCTGAAAGTCTTAAAATACATAAATTATATATAATTCTAGTCAATGAATGTAAAGAATATTTCAATTTGTTGCCTCAAAATACCTTGAAAGCTAGAAACGTCCTTGTTTCTTATAAATGACAGAATAAAGTGTTTTCGTAATGCTGGTTTGACTGGAGAAGAGGCTTTTAACTCTTGAAGGGATGGATTAACATTTTCTCTAGTTTCATGAGCTCAGCTCTGTCACTGACTGGGGGTCACAGTTACCTGGCACCTTCGGCCAAGTCACGGAGCATGCCTGCTTGGACATCTGATGAGAACTGTCACGAGGCCCCGGGCAGCTCTGGAGGTCATCCCCACACCATCCCAGGAAATGGCATTCCCACCGAGCCCACCTGAGCGCTAACTGTGTCTGTCCTGCCTCTCTTGCATCTTGTCTCCAAGCCAGGGCGTTGTCACCAAAGGCTCCTAGGGAGAGGAAGGTGCAGGAGGTCACTGGACAGGTGCCTGGGAGCAGGTGGAGCCACTCCTGGGAGCAGAGTCTGCACTGTCACCCCTTGTCACAGTCCTGTAGCATCCCACGTGCACTGACTGTCTCCCGCCACCTCTGTGGCTTGTTAGAACCCTCCAGTTAGAAAGGGCAAAGACCAGCATGCTGCCCCTGCCTGCATGGTGTTTGGGTTAGCAGGTGGGATGGACCTACCTGGTTGCTGGGTTTAAGGGATTTTAGACTTGAGGTCTGGGACTGAACAAGTTTCAGTCCTGCAGGGGCAGGGCCTGGATCTCTCGTATAGCATGGCTCTGTCCATCAGATGGGTGCAGCCATTCTCAATCCTGCTTATTACCAAGACCCAGACACCCAGTGTTTGTGGCACTCATGCGGCTTATGTCTGCCTACCCCATGGCCTGGCTTCCTTCACTGAATGCATTGGCCAGTCCTCTGTCCTGATGCCCAGAGGTGGACCTCAGGAGTCTGTGTCCATTGCAGGCAGTGCATGAGGGTCAGTGCCTCCTGTCACCAAACTCTGTGTGTCCAGGACCGGATCCTCCTATCATGGAGTGTGGAATTTTTCATGGCAGCAGTGGAGCCCAGGTGGCCCTAGTGGTAAAGAACCCACATGCCAGTGCAGGAGACAGAAGAGACGCACGTCCAATCCCTGGGTCAGGAAGGTCCCCTGGAGGAGGGCATGGCAACCCCCTCCAGTCTTCTTGCCTGGAGAATCCTGTGGACAGAGGAGCCTGGCGGACTACAGTCCCTGGGGTCGCAAAGAGTCAGACATGACTGAAGCCACTTAGCACACACGTGGTAGACTGTAGGCACTGCTGTTTTGCGGGGAGGGAGAGGTTGGGGGTGGTGCTGGGTGCTGGTCAGAGGCCGTGTGTGGTGGGGCTGAGCCTGTGGTGTCTGCCCGTCTCCTCTGGGTGGTTCATGAGCAGATGTGGGCCCCACCATCCTCACGCTGTGCCCCATTCCAGGCCCCGCAGAGGGTTGGCCACGGCTGCACTGGCACTTGTGTGCCCCCATCCAGCCACCCTGGCAGGTGGCGTGGTGGCTCCCGGGCTAGGCCCACTCTCAGGAGGATGTCCTGATGGGCAGTACAGTCAGGAAGCGGAAGAAGCGCTCCTTTGCCAGCTCTTCTTCCCGAGCTGGTTTTTGGGCAACAGTGCTGAAGTGTCTTGTACACATCACATCCCCGTTCACCCTCGCTGCCACCTTGCAGCCATGACTGGACCGGATGCTGCGGCGCTCCCTGTTTTCAAGGCTGGACGCTGACACGTGGAGAGGCTCACGGGCTTGCTGGGACCCTGCAGGAGAGCCTGGATGAAAGGCAGCTCGCTGTTCATGACCTGGAGCCCGAGGCCCTCACCCTGTGGCTGGGCCTGTGTGATCCTTGGAGACACCATGGGGCCTGGTCCCCTTCCCCCTCCCTGCACGGCTCTAAGGACCTTTCTCCTCGGGGACAGGAGCTCCTGGCTCCTCCCTCGGCCTGAGCCAGCCCTGCCCGTGCCCCTGAATGAGCCCACACAGGAGAACAATTGGGTCCACATCCGGGCGCACAGCTGGCCATTGAGAGGAACGAGAATGGGGCAAGCGTGTTCCATGGCCTGAGGGAGGCTCACTGCGGCGGCCTTGTCCCACTGCTGAACGGCTCCTTGTGGCCCTGGTGGACCCCGCTGCCATGGCCTGTCCCAGTGGCCCCACCCAGGCTGCACCCTGGAGACTGAGGTGTCAGAACAGACCCCTGAGCAGCAGAGCTCCCTGTGAGGACAGGGTGGCTGGGACAGACTGCGTCCTGAGCACCGTCCTCCCCCGTGACCAGCGCGGGGTGAGGGAGCCCGTCGGCGAGTGCAGCCCCCGGGAGAGGTAAGGCCGCTGGGCTGGGCAGCCGGGGCTTGGCTCTTTAGGGTTTGCTGCCAAGAAGCCTAGCATTTTCTTTTCTTTTTTTCCCAATGGTATGATTTATTTCCTGCTAGGGTATTCTGAGTGTCTGCCACACGAGACCTTGTTTAACCCTCTGAATAATCGGATGACCTACAGTCATCCCCATTTCATTGACACTGAGATGTGTACAGGGAGGCCGAGTACTTAGCGCATCCCAGCATTTTCTTATTATTTGTGCAGATGGGTTTTTGTTTTCTCAGTTCTCATGGCTCAGGTGAACAGCAGTGGGCTGAGTAAGCAGACAGCTGTCTTGTCCCTTGACCCGAGTGACCAGGGCCTGAGTGGCTGATGACCCTTCAAAAGGACCAGAGCAGTGTGTTTAAGAGAAGTGCGTCTGTCTGTCCAGCAGGTCAGCAAGTGTCCAGGGCTAAGGCTCTGATTCAGAGCAGGCACTCTGCTGGCCAGGGGAGGCTCCAGGGTCCTTTTCCTGAGCAGCTGATTCAGATCCCTGTGGACGGATCATAATGTGGGCATGGGCCAGGAGTGTTCACCACCTCCCTTTATTGTTTGGAATAGCTTAGGTCTCTTGGTTTCTCGCTTTCCTATGTGCTTGGTAAGTAGTGTGTGAAGGTCATGGGCCTTCAGTCCAGTAGAACTTAAGTGTGTTGAAGTCCAATAACTGGGGAGGAGCTCACTATATTTTGGAGGGGTTGCTGGGCTGGGGTTGGGGGGAGCTGGGGAGAGAGCCAGAAACACACCAGAAACTGCATACCAGCTTGGAAAAGCTTGGTGCTTAGGGGCCTGATAAAAAGAAACAGTGGTAGGAAAGTGCCCAGACTGAGGACTGTGGAGGGAGTTCTGAGTTTAGAATTAACATAGGAATAGGGCTGTGAATAGGGGTGCTTGTAATCCTTCCAAAATTGGGATAAAATTTGCATCTGAATGACTCATCAAGGGAAGATTGCCTTGGAATGTGTGGTTTCCTTCTTATTTTTCAGTTCCTACTACCAATCATTTGCATTTTTTATTCAACCAGCATTCTTAATGCTACCTTACGATTGCCCTCATCCTGACTTTTCCTAGCCTGGACTTCTGATTGGCATCTCCCACCCTGTCTGTCTTCATGGAGGGTGTGCAGGACTGATGGTCTCCTTTCTCCACCACCCCCATTCAACACAGCACCCACGTGGACGCCTGGCTCTCAGGCCAGCTGGCTAACTCAGCCCTCATAGGCAGATAGGTCTTGTTTGGACTTCCCAGGATTAAAAAAGTATATCTATATCTTAGTTATTTTTCAGTGTCAAGAAATTAGGAGACCACCTAAAATTCTAATTTTTTTTCTAGGAAAAAAAATCAAAAGGGTTACACCTATTCAGTACTGAATGGCAGTAGGAGTCTGCAAGTCCCTAAAGATGTTCACATTCTAATCCCTGGAACCTAGGAATATGTTAAAGGGATTTTGCAGGTATGATTAAGTTAAGGATCTTGAGATAGGGAAATTATTCTGGTTTATCAGCTGCTGCTGTTGCTACTGTTTAGTCACAGTTACGTCTCTTTGTGATCTCATGAAAGTCACTCAGTCATGTCCAACTCTTTGCAACCCCATGGACTGTACAGTCCATGGAATTCTCCAGGCCAGAATACTGGAGTGGGTAGCCTGTCTCTTCTCCAGGGGATCTTCCCCACCCAGGGATCAAGCCCAGGTCTCTTGATTGCAGGAGGATTCTTTACCAGCTGAGACACAAGGGAAGCCCAAGAATACTGGCATGGGTAGCCTATCCCCACTCCAGCGGATCTTCCCAACCCAGGAATTGAACTGGAATCTCCTGCATTGCAGGGGGATTCTTTACCAACTGATCTATCAGGGAAGCCCTTGTAACCTCATGGGTGGATCCTAAATGGAATCATGAGGTTCCTAATGAAAGAGTCAGGAGGGCAGAGAGAAGATGCTATGCTGCTGGTATAGGGGAGGAAAACTTTTCCTCTACTCTTCAGTTCTGTATGTGGGGCCTGTGAATTAAACTGACAACAAATTAACAGGGGAAAAGGCATATCACATTTAATGTTATATGCACAGAGGCTTCACACAAAAGAAGTAAAAACCCCAAGAAGCAAGTAGGAATTATGGTCTGGGCACGGGATGGAAAATAATTTTCAGCTATGAGGCAGAAGGAGAGGAGAATAGTTTATTAGAGTGGGAGACGCTGTTAGAACAGCAGGCCAGCTCAAGGGAGAACCAACACTGAACAGGGGTCCTTAGTCCACTTTTATACCCAGGGTACCAGGAGTGGGATTGAGGTCTTGCGGGTCATTTGCTGATTGGATGAGGCTTGTGTACTGGGTGGGGGAAGAGTAGGGCAAATACATTCTCCCTAGAATAGGAGGGGAGACAGGTTATACTGTTCCATTGATAGTTACAGCATGGGGGAGGGGAGGATGATAAGGATCTGGGTTCTCCATTTCTGCCTTCCAAGACCCTCTCGGTTTTATCAGCTCTTTCCTGCTTGGGTCACCACATTCCTCCCTCTCCTTATTTTCAGGGCCAATTCTTTGGCCCCTTTTGATACCCTGCTCATGTTTAACAATCTACCGATTTTCCTTCTCAGGCATTTGAGAACCCAGCCTCAAAGGAAAAGGGGCGATGACTGCTCTGACTTCTTCAAGCTGTACAGGGGCGTCACGGGGCTCTGGGTTCCTTTTGCCTGCTCTCTGACAGGGTGCATTTACGGAGGGGATGAGAGTCCATGGAATGACAGGTGCCTTGTTTCAGCATTGTCTGAGTGTTGGTCACAGAATATTCTTGTCATACTACCACTTGGAGATGTGTTGTATTCTAGAAGAAACAAACTTAACAAGAAAGTTAAAGGAACATGACCCAAAGATTAATAGAAGTAGAAAAGCTGCTCAGGGTCTAGGCAGGAGAATCAGGCCCAGACCTTGGTTTGTGACATTAGTGTTTCTCTGGGTATGAGAAGAGGCAGGAATTTGGGCTCATAAAATCTTTACCTGAAAACATCTGGCAATCTGAAGGCCGGTTCTTCTGGGTTCTTCCCAGAGCACAGAGTGCCTTATTTCTGACCTCCGCCCTGAACTCCTTTCAGGAGTTGTTGAAGGTCAGCAGCTTGCAGTGGTCGTGATGCAATCTTTGTAGAGGCAGCTGGCAGGTGCCAACTTCCAGTCAGCAGGGTCCCTTCATAGCCACATATTTGACCATGCTTTGGGGGCATTTTATGGCCATTGTGTACCACGGTGCTGGGAAGGCTCATTCTCAGGTTTAACAAAGATTCCACTGACAGGTCACTCAGTGAGCTAGCTGCTAATTGGACCAGGCCTTGTAAGTAGCAGAAATCTCTGGATCACACATGTCTTACTAGCCTCTTGGTCCAGGAAAATATTCCCTCTTGTTGCTTCTTCCTATTTCTAGAGTTACATTATTACAGTCATTGATCTCATATGGAACTGCATATCAGCATTTTATCACAGGATCACTCACACATGTGGTAACACAAGAAACAATCTTCTGAAGCAAGTGACATAGAGAATAATACAGCGAGTGGTTATTTGTAAGGTCACGAGTAAGAATTATAAGTCAAGAACTTCCATTAGGTAGAGCCCAGTATACCCCATGTCATCTGACGTTGTTTGTCAAATGACTGTGCTGCTGCTGCTGCTGCTGCTGCTGCTAAGTTGCTTCAGTCGTGTCCGACTCTGTGCGACCCCGTAGACGGCAGCCTATCAGGCTCCTCTGTCCCTGGATTCTCCAGGCAAGAACACTGGAGTGGGTTGCCATTTCCTTCTCCAATGCATGAGAGTGAAAAGTGAAAGTGAGTTCGCTCAGTCGTGCCCGACCCTTAGCGACCCCATGGACTGCAGCCCATCAGGCTCCTCCGTCCATGGGAGTTTCCAGGCAAGAGCACTGGAGTGGGGTGCCACTGCCTTCTCCACAAATGACTTTAGGCTGGTGTTAATCAAATGACTATAGGCTGGTGTTATTCTCCTGGTTGTACATCACGGAGCATCTGATCTTTATCCAAAGATTGGTTACTGAGATAAGCCTCAGAAACAAACTTAGAATGTCCTTTTTAATAACTTAATTAATTTTTTTAGCAATATAACTTAACAACAAGGAACTATTTCAGAAGTGAGTCTTAGTAAACACTAGACCTTAGTTAACAATACTAGAAACTTAGTTTAACAATTAACAAAACTTAATGTTCGTTGAAACATAATTTTTTCATTATGAGGGCATTAACCCTGTAGCCAGGGAAGGCTTTAACCCGTAAAATAAAAATGAAGTTTGTCAGGGAGCCAGGAAAAGCCAACTGGCCATTTTGGATTTCCCATAGCCCTGACTCTGATTTACAGCTATCATTCACCCATTTTTAATTCCCCGATTTAGGAGTAGACTGTTGCTATCTTTTAAGGACATCAGAATAGCAAAAATCTAACAGGGAGGGGTTATATTTTTGTAGAAGCAGAATGAACTTTTATATGTACCATAATCTTAAGTAATACTTATTTACTTTACCAAAGTAACAAAAGATTTTAAAAACAAATATAAATCTCTTAAAGGCAAAGAAATTCATAATCTGTTATCAAAAGCTTCATTCTAAGAAAACTTTGTTCTCTTAACATAAAGTAGACTAAATTCCAGTCTGTTACCAGTGTACCAGATAATGAACAAACAAAATTTGTTTATCGCTTAATCTTAGAAAAGTATTTTCTATAAATCTTGAAGTAGCAGTATTCTTGCAAAAGCATCAGAGTGAAACCATGGAGACATGTTTAAAATCTAGTTAAACTGCAGTTGAAAAAGTAACTTGGTCATTGTTATGACTTGTAACACTTTAACATAACTAGAATTATAACTTACAACATTTTACCAGGGCATACCAGATTTTTGTGAATTTCACATAATTTCTAGGATATCTAATTAGTAACATCAACCATACAATATAACCTGAGAAGATTCATCAATCTTCTAAAAATGCTTCCCATGTAATTTAATATGTCAAATGAACTCAGAAAATAGTTTAATAGCTCTTTGGGATATCTCAGGGGCCCTCTGAAGCATTCCAAAGTCAGCTAGAAGTCAAGTTATTTAGGAAATTTTGTTGATAAATATCAAAAGGGTTTATAACACTCAGATAAAATCATATATAGATCACTGTAAAACAATATATTCACTTAGCCAAAGTAACAAGATTTCAAAGGTAAACATAGAACAGATCACTTCAGAGGTAAAGAAACTTAAAATCCATTATCAAAGGCAGTTCAACATCTCAAGAAAACTTGTATTTATACACAAAATTCTTCCCTTGGGGCCCACTTTCCATAAAACCTTCTTATCACCTTCTGTACCCATTAATTTGTTCTCCCATCCTGAAACAACCACCTGTAAGTCAGACCTACTTCCTTTTTCCTACATAAAATGTAATTTCATTCCTCATACCTTCTTTACTGAAAATACACACTGTACTTCCCTTAAGCAACCAAGAACTGACCTTTATATTAGCAGTCTATAGATTGGTGAGCATACATACCAGTGACAATTTCTAAAAAAAAATTCTAGAGAACATCTCAGGATGGCATTAAACATTATTCATTAGTAGTCCAAAATCTCTAGTTTCTCTGTAAGAGGAAGTTAGTGTTTAGTAATGAATGTTTCAGAATCTTACTTTGTTTGGAAATGACCTCAGTTCAGTTCAGTCGCGCAGTCATGTCCGACTCTTTGCGACCCCATGAATCGCAGCATGCCAGGCCTCCCTGTCTATCACCAACTCCCGGAGTTCACCCAGATTCACATCCATTGAGTCCATGATGCCATCCAGCCATCTCATCCTCGGTCGTCCCTTTCTCCTCCTGCCCCCAATCCCTCCCAGCATCAGGGTCTTTTCCAATGAGTCAGCTCTTCGCATAAGGTGGCCAAAGTACTGCAGCTTCAGTTTTAGCATCATTCCTTCCAAAGAAATCCCAGGGCTGATCTCCTTCAGAATTGACTGGTTGGATCTCCTTGCAGTCCAAGGG
>SJXQ01010572.1:461162-479777 GCA_006408695.1 Aepyceros melampus
AAAGTAATGTCTCTGCTTTTGAATATACTATCTAGGTTGGTCATAACTTTTCTTCCAAGGAGTAAGCGCCTTTTAATTTCATGGCTGCAGTCACCATCTGCAGTGATTTTGGAGCCCAAGAAAACAAAGTCTGACACTGTTTCCACTGTTTCCCTATCTATTTGCCATGAAGCGATGAGACTGGATGCCATGATCCTAGTTTTCTGAATATTGAGTTTTAAGCCAACTTTTTCACTGTGCTCTTTAACTTTCATCAAGAGGCTCTGTAGTGCTACTTCACTTTCTGCCATAAAGGTGGTGTCATCTGCATATCTGAGGTTATTGATATTTCTCCTGGCAATCTTGATTCCAGCTTGTGCTTCATCCAGCCCGGCATTTCACATGATGTACTCTGCATATAAGTTAAACAAGCAGGGTGACAATATACAGCCTTGATGTACTCCTTTCCCTATTTGGAACCAGTCGTTCCATGCCCAGTTGTAACTGTTGCTTCTTGACCTGCATACAGATTTCTCAGGAGGTAGATCAGGTGGTCTGGTATTCTCATCTCTTGAAAAACTTTCCACAGTTTGTTGTGATCCACACAGTCAGAGGCTTTGGCATAGTCAATAAAGCAGAAGCAAGGGAACATTTCATGCAAAGATGGGCACAATAAAGGACAGTAATGGTATGGACCTAACAGAAGCAGAAGATATTAAGAAGACATGGCAAGAATACACAGAACTATACAAAAAAGATCTTCATGACCCAGATAACCACCATGGTGTGATCACTCACCTAGAGCCAGACATCCTGGAATGCAAAGTCAACTGGGCCTTAGGAAGCATCACTACAAACAAAGCTGGTGGAGATGATGGAATTCCAGGGAAGCAATTTCAAATCCTGAAAGATGATGCTGTGAAAGTGCTGCACTCAATATGCCAGCAGTGGCCACAGGACTGAAAAAGTTCTGTTTTCCTTCCAATCCCAAAGAAAGGCAATGCCAAAGAATGCTCAAACTATGAACAATTGCAGTCATCTCACACTGTAGCAAAGTAATGCTCACAATTCTCCAAGCCAGGCTGCAATTGTATGTGAACCATGAACTTCCAGATGTTGAGGCTGGATTTAGAAAAGGCAGAGGAACCAGAGATTAAATTGCCAACATCTGTTGGATCATTGAAAAAGCAAGAGAGTTCCAGAAAAACATCTACTTCTGCTTTATTGACTACTTTTCTTTAGGCCAATTAGAACTCATTTACACTTGAGCAGTGTTATTTAAAAAAAAAAAAGAAAGAAAGAAAAGACACACACTGAGACATACAAAAATCCATACAGTTTTCCGCTTGAGATTTAAAATTTCTCTTTGACCCACCCCTAACCCCACTTTTTTCTTTTTTTTCCTTTTTTTTTTTTTTTGAAGTTCTAATTTGCTCAAGGTTGAGGTCTCAGGCAAAGTGGGCTGTGTATTTCAGGGACGTGGAAAGGGTTAACTCCAAGCTTTTCCCTAGGCAGCCTTTTTAACAAGCTAGTTGTTTTTTATTGCTTATGCGAAAGGAACCGGTTTTGCAGTTTCCAGTAAAAAAATTTCATTTTAACCAGTTTTCTCTGAGGTCTAAAGAATATCATGACCAAACTGTCAAAAAGTCATCTTTCCTTTCTGTAGTCATAGTTTTATACCTAAATTATAGACCAAATAGTGCTCAAATTGACTCTGATATCAGGGGCAGATCAGCTGATAAAAATATTGGATCGTTCCTCTAGTGGGAAGTGAGATCTTTGTCCCATCAGAAGAATCTGAAGGGTGAAGGGAATTTGCAGGAGTTGGGGAAGCTTGGTTCCCTCTTCACCTGAGAGAAAAGCGTAGTTAGAGGGGGATTCTTTAGAATGTTAGAAGAGTTTCTGATCCTTCAGCCTTTTGAATATAGGAGAAGGACCTGGACCAAAGGGACCCTCAGAATCCTCTCCTAGAGATCGTGTGGATATGAAAGGCCAAGTAGGGTTCATCCAGGAAATCTGATGGAGAGAAACTGGGGGACAGGAGATAGGGAGGCAACAGAAAGACACACGTAGCAGGAGTCCCTCAAATCTGGATTCTGACTGAGGGCTGAATGTAAGGAAGTTCTGAGTCCTTTCCTTGCTTTTGACAAAGGCTAGTGTGCCATTCAGAGGCCTTCTTTTTTTAAGTCCCCCAGTTTGTATTGGGGCTAGGCCTTTTGCAGGGTCAACATTTTCCAGTTTCTGAGAATATAGCCAAGGGGTGAGTCTGAGAGAGGCTTCTAGGTGTATCAGAACCCACTCTTCGCCTACCTGCTGTAGAGAGGGGGAACTGAGAGTCACTGGCTGACAGAAAGGTGTCCCTTCAGTCCCAGTGATCTCTCCGTGCTACTAATGGCACAAAAATGACCAACTGTCCCAACAGTCACGTCTGACAGTGAGAGGTGACCTCTGAGAACCATGTGGCTAAGGCACCATGTGACCTGGGCAGAGAAAGAGATTCCTGGGAGCAACTGGGTGACTCACCATTTCAGGGCAACACCTAGGCTCCTGTAAATCAATCTGGACTGAAAGGGAAGAAGTGAAAGTGACAGGGAAGAAGGCTGAGGAATCCGCCTTACAATCCTATCAGGGAGGCGGTGGCTAGGGGACAGTGGTCTCTGTTTTGCTTCAACCACTATGTGCCTGACATGGTGCACGGAAGTTGTCTTGCTAGGGGCGGCTGCCCTGGTGGCCTGATCCTTTCTGTGTCCCCCTTATCCTCACATGGGAGTCTTCATGGCACCCTAATGGCTTTTAAGTGCCTGACCTGTGCCCACACAATATTGGTTGGCCTAGTCCTCAGCTGGAAAGAAGACACAGGAGAGACCCTCACATGTTCAGGAGGCAGCTACTGGGACGCAGTAAGCAGTGGGGCCTTTGAAACACACCAGAGGGTAACGCTAGCCAGAGTTCCTCAGTTGCTTCCACAGCAGTTGCCTGTTTGCACAGGGTCTCTATGAGAAAGGAGAAGTGAAGAGGTGGGGAAGAGACCCCAAGTTCCCTGTACAGGCCACCAAAAATGTCATGGTCCGGGCGCAGGTTGGAAAAGAATTTCCAGACATGAGGCAGAATGAGAGGAGAATACAGTTTATTAGAGTGGGAGACGCTGTTAGAACAGCGGGCCAGCTCAACGGGGAACTGACATTGAACAGGGGTCCTTAGTCCACTTTTATACCCAGGGTACAAGGAGTGGGATTGGGGTCTTGTGGGTCATTTGCTGATGGGATGAGGTGTGTGTACTGGGTGGGGGAAGAGTAGGGCAAATACTTCTCCCTAGGGTAGGAGGGGAGACAGGTTATACTGTTCCATTAATAGTTACAGCATGGGGGAGGGGAGAACGATAAGGGTCTGGTTCTTTCCTTCCTGCATTCCAAGACCCTCTTGGTTTTATCTGCTCTTTTGTCCTTGAGTCACCACAGTAGGCTTGGGGCTTATGTAACAAAGGCCAGTCAATTTTGAAGTGACAAGACAAAAGAAAGGGGGGTTGGGCTCCTGGGGACAGTAAATTGTGGGAAGATGACTAGGAAGCATATATAGGATGCTTAGTAAGGTTAATTATGCAGACCCAGTGTCATCTCTGGTCCACTTTCACAGAGAGGATTTATGTCCTGCTTTTAGGCAAATGGAGGAGGGCAGGGACTCTTCTTGCATCTGCTGTTCTCAGTTGCCTTCAGCTCAAAAGCATCATTACGCCCAGGTGGCCTCTTTGTCCTGTGCTCTTCACTGTCTTTACAGTAGAGGAATGAGCCTGGAGCCAAGGAATGCAGGAGGCCTCTGGAAGCTGGAAAAGGCTAACAATTTCCCACTGAGCCTTCTGAGTGCATGCAGCCAGCTCTTCCATTTTAGCCCAATGAGTCCCATGTCAGATTTTTGATCAACACTTGCAATAACAAATTTATGCTGTTCCGAGCCACCAAGTTTTTAGTGAAACTTTACGGCAGCCATACAGAACCAATGTAGGTCCCTCAAGCAGCTATAGACAACCCATGTAGGTCCCTTAAGACGTGGTTTTGTGCTCAGAGTGTTGCAGAGAAGAAGCCAGTTCTGACTCCATGTTGGAACTGTTTGTTTGACTCGATTTTCATTGCTTTTGTTATTACAGTCATACATAATGGCCTACCTCAGAGGACCCTGCCCCTCTGCCTGACTGTAAACTAAAAGTGCCTTTGTTCAGCTCATAGATAATCTGACCGTGCCCACCTGTGAATAGCTACACCAAAAAGAAGAGCTTAACACACCCCTTCCAAAGGCTGGCCAGTCCCTTGGAGATGCTTTGAGAGACTGACAGCCTTTCACTTTACCTCCCACTGCCTCTCCCTCTCTAGTCTGCCTTTTGACTTCACTTCCTTATTGCTGCTTTCTCTCTGACTCTACTAAAGTGAAAGTGAAATTGAAGTCGCTCAGTCGTCGACTCTTTGCGACCCCATGGACTGTAGACTATCAGGCTTACCTGTCCATGGGATTTTCCAGGCAAGAGTGCTGGAGTGGATTGCCATTTCCTTCTCCAAGGGATCTTCTCGACCCAGGAACTGAACCCGGGTCTCCTGCATTGCAGGCAGACTCTTTACCATCTGAGCCACCAGGGAAGCCCCTGACTCTACTAAAGAACCTGGTCATCCAGACCCAGACAAGATGGTTACTCGGAGACACTAGTCTGCCATCTTCTCAGCCAGCTGGCTTTCTGAATAAAGTTGTTTTCCTTGCTTTAGCACCTTGTCTCTCAGATTCACTGGCCTGTCGTGCAGTCCGCGAACGAGCTTGGACTCGGTAACAAGAGGAGTTTCGCAATCACTTAGAGAGACGAGATAAATGAAACCATTACCAAGTAGCAAAGAAAGTGTAAAAGTTAGCGTGAAGCTGCATCATGTAGGCCAGTGATACTCAAACTTTATGTAAGAATCACCTGGCGGGTCTAAGCAGGTATGGTGAAGGTGAAGTCGCTCAGTCGTGTCTGACTCTTTGCGACCCCATGGACTGAAGCCCACCAGGCTCCTCAGTCCATGGAATTTTCCAGGCAAGAGTACTGGAGTGGGTTGCCATTTCCTTCTCCAGAGGATCTTCCCAACCCAGGGATCAAACCCAGGTCTCCCGCACTGCAGGCAGACACTTTAACCTCTGAGCCACCAGGGAAGCCCCTAAGCAGGTATAGCTTGTGCAAACTCAGAGGGCTGTGGAGGGCTGAGAATGTTCCCCCAGGACAGGACTCTGCTGGTACTCCTGCCGGCCTGGCATGGAACTTTGCATCACCTTCTAGACCACGGGTGCTGCAGGGGTTTGGGAAGCTCAGAAGGGAATGTCAGTCGCTGGCTTGAAAGGATATGTGCGTGCATGCCAAGTCACTATAGTCGTGTCCGACTCTTTGTGACGCCATGGACTGTAGCCTGCCAGGCTCCTCTGTCCATGGGATTTCCCAGACAAGAATCCTGGATTGCCATGCCCTCCTCCAGGGTTGGCAGGAGGGTTGCCATGCCCTCCTCCAGGAGATCTTCCCAATCCAGGGATGGAACCCACATGCCTTATGTCTCCTGCATTGGCAGGTGGGTTCTTTACCACTGAGCTACCAGGGAAGCTCTTTGCACAGGATAGTAGGATTTAACAGAGGGAAGAGGAGGTGGTGTGTCTGGGGGTTGGTAGGGTGGGAGTAGGAAGTGTGTTGGTGCTCTGCCGGACCTGAGCTGCACGGAGAGGGCAGGAGCAGTCATCTCCTGTCCCTTCCCGGGGACCTGACCAGGCGTGCGCTGTGTATGCAACACTCGTGTGTTCAGGGCCCGGTGAGCAGCCATGAGCCCTGGGCTCGTTACACACAGAGGACAGAAGACAATGTGAAGGAGGAGTGGCTTCCCCATGCCTCGTTGCTGGCTGGGTGGCTGCTGATTTCAGGAGCCTCACAGCCTGGCTCTGGGCTAGCCACTCCCCCAACTCCACACCCGCAAGCTCCTGGTCCGGCCTTGCCTTTGGTTGGATTATGTCCTGTCACAGGTCTCCTGTGTGCCCTTGCCCTCAACACAGTTGAACTTCTGCATGGCCAACTGACCTTTTAATTCAATGAACTGTCCCTCTTGGACTTTAGATCTGAGCCCGTTCTTCTGCTGTGGCTCAGGGCACATCTATTCCAGCTTATGTATTTCCACTGGGTTCAGCATCTTAGCCCCACAGTGGGGCCATGGGTTTTGAGAAGCATCTGTGCAGCTCTAGTTTAGCTTTGTGTAAGCAAGGCCAATGGATTCATTTCCTTTATGGATGTTTTTAGCTTGTTCTATGACATTTCCTGAAAGTTAGAGGCTCTGAGTATTTCACCAGCTCCCTTTCCCTATCCTACGTATTCTTACTGGATGGGTCTGCAGTATGCTGTACTCTTGGACTTTGTGAACTTGGATTTTGGTAGAAGTGCCCTCTCTGGGTTGGAATTTGACTATCCTCTTAGCTGTTTTTATGAGAGAGGTGGGTTTAATGCAGGAACAAGCTTTTGGAAATGGTTATAATTTCCACTAGAGGTACTGTTGACATTGTCCCTTTTCACGTAAACATTGCCTTAGAAACTTTTTCTAGACCTTGTTAGTTGCTCAGTTGTGTCTGACTCTTCGCAACCTCAGAGACTGTGTAGTCTGCCAGGTTCTTCTTCAGTGGGATTTTCCAGGCAAAATTACTGGAGTGGGTTGCCCTTCCTTTCTCCAGAGGATCTGCCTTACCCAGGAATCGGACCCAGGGTCTCCTGCATTGTAGGCAGATCCTTTACTGTCTGAACCACCCAGGACCTTACCCTGAGGGAAATCTTTCCCAGAAAACCATGAGAACTGTGACCTCCACCTTTTAGCCAACAGTGTCTTGAACTTCCATGCAGAAGTTCAATACAGTTGTCAGTTCTGACCCTGATCTCTAGGGTTCTCAATCATCTCTTACTTTATTTCAGAACACACAGATGCACATCCCCACACCCCCACACACTACACACACCACCCACACAGACGTGTGTTCCAGCTGACCGTGGGTCTCTGTCAACCTGGAGTGTGTGGCCGGGAGTTCTTGGAGGGGAGAGTGAGCCTCAGTCCACAAGGTGGCTGGAAGCCTCCTGCTGACATCCTCACTTCTTGAAGTCTCCAGGTGCTTGACTGGCACCAGCACCGTGGCCCCTGACCCTGCCTGGAACTCAGCTTCCCCAGCTGGTGGTGGGGATGGAGTAGCCGTGGAGTGGGGACCAGTGGACATGGGACAGGCCTGGCCAGCTGTGCAGGCTATCAGAGCCCACTTTTCAGAAGTATCGTTGTGTCTCCCGGCCAAGGTCTGGCCCATCCTGGAGCTCAGACAGTCAGAGACGGCTCCCATGGTGATCATGCATGGCAGTGCTATGTGAGTTCCCACCTGCAGATGCCTATTCCGGTGGAGTGAGCCTGGAGGAAGGGCCGAGTCAGTGGGGGCAGAGGTTCTAGAAGGGCAGGGTGCTCCCAGATGCCCCCTACCCTCTCCTCTCTCCTCGTGCAGGGGCGCGGTTCTGCCTCTCCTGTCACTTTCCTGCCCTGGAGAGAAGAGCCGTGGAATGATTGGGGGCTGAGTATCCCTGGACGCTGGTGTTTTCTCGTTAGTTCCAGCTCTGTACCCCTTTGACTGACGGCCTTGTTGGCTCACGGCACCCCTGGGTGCAGTTGCAGTGCTGGGTGGTGATGGTGTCACTGGCTGGGTCGCCTTGGAGGGGTGGCAGGTTGGGGGTGTCTGAGGCATATTCGCTGAATATCCCTGCTGCGGAATATAATTGCACTGTGTGTATGGGTATCTCACACTTGCTTTATCAGTAGATGTTTCGGGTGCTCCCCTCCTTTGGCTTGTGAATAATGCTCCCCTGAATGTGGGTGTGCAAGACCTGTATGAGACCTCACTTTCAGTACATTTGGGTGTATAAATGGAAGTAGGATTAAGAGATCATGGGCAATTCTGTATTTAATTTTTTGAGGACCCTCCATCCTGTTTCCTCTAGCAGCTGTGCCATGTCACATGCCCAACAACAGGGCGCTAGGGCTCCAGTTTCTCCACTTTCTCACCAATGCCTGTTTTCTGGATGTTTTTGTTTTTATTGTAACCATCCTAAGGAGTCTTTGCTTTAATTAAAGCCTCAATTTGGAAACTCACGTAATTTTCATGTGGTTATTAAGTATCATTCAAATCCAACTCTATTTTTCAGGCCCTGAAAATCCCCAGAGGGCATCTCAGGGAGAGCCTTGCCCAGAGGAGAGAGAACCAGAGGCCAATTCTGCCTCATTTACTTTGTTATCTCGCCACCATCCCCCCTCCCGCCCTTGTGTTCTATAAAGGAACCTGGCATCCAAACTCCATAAGATGGTTATCTTGAAACATTAGTCTGCCTTCTTGGTCTGCCAATCTTCTGATAAAGTCATATTCCTCGTCTCAACATCTCTCTCGGATTCACTGGCCTGTTGTGTGGTGAGCATGGCAAGCTTGGACTCGGTTGACATTTGGACCTGGCCATGGGCTGGCTGGGGACTGTGCTCCAGGACATGGTTGAAAAGGACACTCTGCTGACAGTTCTGGGACCTTTCAGGTTGAGAAAATCAGGCTGACCTGTGTTCTGGAGCTTCACTCTTGGCAGGACCGCTCCTTGCCCATGTGCTGCCTGCAGCAGCCCCGACGTGAGGCAGGAGAGTGGCACCTGTGGGGGCTCTCCCCGCCTTCACCTCCACTCTCACCCGGTTCCATAGTCTCTGCTGCATGTGGGCAGGTATGATGTGCTTGTGTGCACGTGTGTGTTTGGTCCTTTTGAATCTGTGTCTGTGGCCTCATGTTGCTCTTGGAGTCCCCTGTGGGTGGGCAAACAGCTTTGGCAGGAGCTCTGTGGAGGGTGTTTGCAGGCTCTTGCCTGGGAGGCTGCTCAGGGGGACAGGCTCTGCAAACTTCTGGAGATCCGGTAGAAATGGGACAGCACCCTGTTCCCTGAGGTCCTTCTCTTATCTGAGCAGGACTCATGCTCCTCATCCTCATTCCAGCCCCAGAGTTCCCTTGGGAATGAACTGTCCTTGGGAGACTAAGGACCTGCAGAGGTAAGGTCTGAGCTGTGAGCAGAGGCCACCTGCTGCTCCTTGTGGCTGCTGGAGAATTCTCAGGGCAGGAAACAGCATGGGAGCCCTGAGGGGGCTGCCCGGCTGTGCAGGGGCCTGGCCAGGTCTCCTAGGTGAAGGGGGCAGAGCTGGCCGGGGACATGGGAAACAACCTTGGAGCAGGCAGGACCCGAGGAGAGGAAGCTGGTAGCCGTGGTGTGTGTGTTCCAGCCTTCACACTTCTGCACTCACCTGTCCTGGGGTGCACCGCTCAGCCCTCTTTCTCTTGGTTGCACAATCTTGTTACTGGAGAGGACACTGGAGGGTGTTTTAGTGTTCCATTTTAGTGTTCCAGGCTCTCACTAAGGTGGTGTGACTTCATCTCCTCAGGTCTGGGCTCCCGAGTGCCCCCAGGGTCTCTGCCTGGCTCTCCAGGTGTGAGAAGCACTACCCAGAGCAGCATGGGGAGCTGCCTGGTTGGCACTGACTGCACCCAGCTGGCCCTGCCCTCTGGTTCTGTCTTGTTTGCACAGAGTCCATGGGCAAATGCATCTGGGTCCTTGGTTGACCCCTGATCAGGGCTTTCTTCCCCCTGGACCACAATGTTATGGGAACGGCGCTGTGGGTTGGGTCTGCCTCGCATGTGGGGTAGAGGAATGGAGAACTGAGACACTGGGGCAGCTGTGCGTGGCCTGTTCCTGGCTGTCGGGGATGGCTCTGTGCCAGCCCTTCTCCCATTAGGCACTGTAACGGCTCTTCATGTCTTCAGGGGCTCTTACTGCAACCACTGAAGAGCTTGGTGATCCAATGGCAGCCACCTCCAAGATTGGTGAGGGCTGTTAGATTTATATTCTCCGAGGGCGTTCTCGCTGAGAGCCGCAGCTGACTCATCCCAGTGACTGAATGTTTTAGAGTTAAATCAGTGATTACTGAGCCACTGCCGGTGTCCAAGGCACCTGGCAGCTGTGGGCACTGCTCCCACTGTCCCTGTGTGGGCCTCACTCCCGTGCATGGGCAGAGCCAGAGGCTGCCTGTCCTCGCTTGGATTTCACAGGCTGGCTCTCGGCAACCCTGACTGCCCTCCTCCTCCCTTCCATGGATCTCCTCACTCTTTATGTTGGCATATGAACGTTTGCCTGCTGAAGGAGGCAACTGCTCACATCAGTAACACCTATCCCCAGATGTCCTTGGGTAAGCAGGTGCCACCCGGCAGGGTGACATCTTTTAGGACAGGGTGTGAGAATCGCAGGCCAAGACCAGAGCAGCTCAGAGGTGTGTAGAAGTGGTGGATTTCCTCAGACTTTAAGGACAAAGCTCTTTCCTTCTCTGATCAGTTTCTTTGGGAAAAATTGTAGAAAGAGCAAAATATGAAACTTGCAAGAGTTGTTTTTCTTGCAGCTGTTGCCCCCGGCAGGATTAGGCAGCTTCACTGCGATGATCTCGTTAAAGGCTTAGTGAATGGCTCCAGGCATTCCGTGGTAGATTTTAATGTCATCTCTAACGTGAGTGGGTATCATCTATCGAGTGGTGTGACAATAATCCACGTACTTTTAGGCCAGCTGCATCTGACAGCGCAGACTTTGAGGGGCTGAGGGGTTAAGTGGCTGACCTGGGGTCACACAGCTGGTAAGGGGACCAGAGCTCAAACCCAGGCAGCAGGGCCCAGCACCAGTGATTTATATCCCTCCTGGTGGGTAAATGGATGGGGCCGCACAGCTGGGGCAGGGGGTGGTGGATGCGGTGTGACACCCAGAGATGGAGACACGAGTAACCGGGCTCGGACTGGGGACTTGAAAGTGCAGATTCCAGTCTGGCTGAGGCCGGGAAGTGCTGGAAAGCCACCCCAAGCATGGCAGAACCGCACTCCTGGGGCTGCTTCGGGCCACCGTCTCCTTTGCTGTGAAGTGGCCTGGGGGCAAAAAGACCGAAAGAATCTGGAGAAACTGTTGTTGTTTGGAAATGACATGATTGTTTTGTAAGAAAAGAACTGAAAAATGCTTTTCCTAATGTAAAAAAATTAGAAGATGCAGAATAGTCCAAAGAAGATAGTGAAAGATGCCCCTGAACTGAGCACCACCCATACCTGGCCCCCCTCCTCTGCCTACAACAGGCAGTCATGGCCAGCTTGCTAGGGGCCCACAACCAGGTGCTTGGCCCCAGTGAGCTCACCTGTGGAGACAGGTAATGCTGCCCTGTTGGGATCAAGGAGTGAATTCTAGCCTGTGCTTGGAGCCACAGTGCTCACACCCTTTTGGGTGTGAGCCTTCCTGGCAATTTCTTTACATGAATAAGCTTACATTTAAGTGCTGTTTTATCCTCTCTCTTTTGCATTTAATGATATATTGTGTTTATCTGTACTTGTCAACAAGCATTAACTTGATGGTTTGTGCTGCCTGCAGGCGTGCTATAATATTTATTTATTTAGCCAGTTCCTGATGAGCGTACATTTAGATTCTGAATTTTTACTTTCATTAAAGTGATGTGGAGATAAACACTCCTGGGCTGGCATCCTTTTGAACTTGTAGGATTGCTGAGTCCAAGGAAACCCGTGTAGCAGAGCTTGTCAGACTCCTCCAGAAAGCCAGGCCAAGCTCCGCCCTCACCAGTGAATGATAACTGTTGTGGATCCCCTGGCCTGGGATGATAATGCTCCATGGGCCATGCTGCTGGCCAGGTGCCAGCTCTTGCCAGGGTTGGGATAAGGGGGTGTGGCCGAGGCTTTGCAGCCTAGCAATAGGAACCACCAGGGAAGGAGTAAATTGTTTCCCACTAGAGACTGAGGGGTTGTAGTCCACTGACAGTGGGTTCCCTGCAGGAGTGTGGGGTGGAAGGGAAGGGGGGGTTACCCAGTGTGGCTCTTCTTGGCTTTTAGAGATAGAAGAGAGATGCCCCAGAGACCTGGCAGGGTAGAGAGCTGGGAAGAAGGGGGTGGGCTGGACAAGCTGGAGCAGGCGCTTCAAGTTTCCAGCCTGCAAGCTGGGAGAGCCTTGTTACATGTGTCCTAGCCTCTGAGTAATCCCCAGCCCTGTGGCTGAAATGTTTCTAGAAACTTCCGTCATCTGTGGATGATTTAGATGTGGCTACCACCCAAGCCTGGAACCTGTCCTGGGCAGCCAGGCAAGACCATCTCCCCATACAGAGCTGTTCACTGGGTGCTCCCCTCTGAGCATGGTGTGAAGCAGCAACTTTCCCAAGCTTTTGTAATGACAAAGTTTTTAATGAGGTTGTATCATCAGTTGAGTCTTCAGAATGTCCTGTCTGAGACAACTTGACATTGAACAGAAACCGCATTCTTTTGAGCATAAAACTAGTGTCACTGTTCACTCACTATGCAGACTGCAATTTGTGTAAATTATTTCATTTCACTCTTATGCCTTTCTCTTAAGCTAGCAAGAGAAAATGGGTAGTGTGCACTCCTCCTGGCCTAGTTAGCAGAGAGCATTTATTTGGAAAGAGCTTGCTTCCTCGACTTCCCTGGGGAAAGGCGTCACCCGGAGGCAGGAACAAGTGAATGGCCTGGAGATATGGATGCAGGCGTCCTCAGCCAAAACCATCTTTTCCAAAGTGTCTGCTGGACTCCTGACTTGGAACGAGTTGAGATTTTGATAAGAAACTAGATTTAAATGAGCCCAGTTAGGCCCAGAGGTATTTGCTAATGCCCTGTGGTCCACCTGGGTCAGGTGCTCCAACTTGGAGTGGGGAAATTTGCACTTTGCAGCCCTGAGGAGTGGTGAGGGGATGTGGGGAGCAGGCCTAGCGTCAGACAGTGGGATTCGGACACTTGACCCCACCGGTCGACACTGATGTGGCTCCTTGGTGTTCTTATCTGTGAGTATCTGATGATGATTGTGGTTGCTGGAAAGAGGAATCCCTGTGAGATGTTGTACATTCCTGGGGTCATGGGTGGCCTGACTCACTCCCTTATTGGCCCCACCCCCAGAAGGTTCAAGCAGTGATGATGGGGAAGTCGGTGCTCTGCTCTGCATCTGCTTGGCTTCTCACAAGTGACGTGAGTGAGGCTGAGACTAGAGGTAACCAGAGGGGTAGGGGCTGGCTGCTGGTGGGGTGGGGGAGCGGCTTGCAGGCCTGCATCAAGTGGTCTGGTCCCTGGGAGCTGGGGCCACCTGGCTATCGGTACCATGGGAGGCACTGCTTACTGGGCCTACGATGGATGACTTCCACTCCCAGGTCCCTCCCTATCAATTTCCAGAGCCAGAACTTTGAGGGGCTAGAAGGGACCTTGAGGCTGAGAAGGATGCTAAGGGACTGATGGAAGGTAGGCAAGGCAGGGCCAAGCCCTTCCTAAGGGAAGCCTCATTGGCTGCTGACAGGGTCAAGGATCAGGACAAGAATTCTGCTTTTCTGGGCCCCCACAGGAAGCCCATGGTTGGAGGTTTTCTGCTCTTCTGGGAGCATTTCCTCCCCTGGGGATGCCCATCACCCACACTTGGAGGCAGGGCTGGCATGAGTGCTGTCAGGGTCCCAGGGCAGGGGGAGCACAGTCTTGGTGGAGGGGGAGCCATCCCCGACTGAGAGCGGCCAGTGCCTCAGTTCCCTCCTGTCTGGAATGAAAGGCCAGAGTCTCGGAAACTCGGAGAACTCACTGGGTTGACATGTGCACAGCTCCAAGAGCCCTGCCTGGCATCTGGCCCAGGAGTCCCACACTCTCCTCTG
This sequence comes from Aepyceros melampus, assembly GCA_006408695.1. Taxonomy (NCBI): domain Eukaryota; kingdom Metazoa; phylum Chordata; class Mammalia; order Artiodactyla; family Bovidae; genus Aepyceros; species Aepyceros melampus. The sequence goes on from SJXQ01010572.1 coordinate 474,899, forward strand.
CTGCCCAGTGCCCACCTGGTCAGCTGCAGGTGTGGCTAGCCTCGTAACTGTGCCCAGACTTGGCCCTCAGAAGGTGCTCACAAGCTAGCCTGAGCCCCTCGCTGTGTCTGGCGTGCAGCGACTTGGGTGTCCCCAGCAGGGACCTGATGGTGTCACTGAGTGTGGAGCCCAGAGGGAAGCTGTGGCAGTGGGGGTGGCAGCGTCCTGAGCCTGTGACGGCTGGGATCATAAGGAAGTGCCTCTGTGGGAACTGGCGCCCACACTGCCCAGGGGCATCTGTCTAGACCATGTCCTCCTGTGTGGTCACAGGGAAAGCAGAAGTGCCTGGGTGAGGCTGGCCCGCAGCCAGCCTTGCAGACGGGGGAAGAAACCGTTCCCAGGGCCAGGGATCATGCCACTTCTGTCTGAGGTCAGCCCACCAGACACACTCTCCCATCCCAGGGGGCAGCAGCCCACCCCGAGGGACCCTGTGGATCCACCTGTCAGACCCTCCACAGTGAACATTTGCCCCGTTAGAATTCCTGCTCCGCGTCCCACAGCGTGAGAAGAGCAGGAGTCAGGTGGACCTCCGTGGGGGCAAAGGTCACCAGGGATCCCCACTGGACGAGAAAGGCCAGCCCCTGCATCTCTCATGCTCATGGGGAGCCTAGCACCTTGGGTTGGTCTTAGCAGGGGGTGCCCGAGGAGGATGTTCCGTGGTGGATGGCACGGCCAGCTGGCCACATGCCAGGGCCAGTTCTGCAGGAAGCGAGGCCTCCAAGCTGTATCACCTTCCACAGAACGGGGATGTTGATGTGTGCTCACAGCCCTGCTTTCTATCAGCTGAGTAAGTCGGATGGTCAGAAAAGAGATTAGTGAAGCACAATTATTCACATTTACTCAGCCCTTAAAACTACATGCATCTTCCCCAAGGATTCTGAAATGTGAGAAAACTGAACCCTTTCCTCCGGCCGGCGCTGATCCAGATCCGTATGTGGGGGCCCCTTCCTTCCGCCCCTGCATCCGGTCTCCGCATCCTGTGTCTCTGGAAGAGGATGCTCAGCCTGTGTGAGGTAGCGAGTGTGGGCAGTGCCCAGAGGCCATTCCCTGACCAGGGGCCTGGCGTAACCGCAGCCTATGCTGAGGAAGGTGCCCTGCCCCTGAGCCCCGTCATTCTGGGCCAAGATGCTGCCCTCCTCAGGGACGGGGTGGCAGGACCCTAGAGGGGGCGGAACTGGTGGCCTACTTTGTGTGGTTTAAGAATGTTCTAGAATATCTCTGGGGCTTCCCAGGTGGCTCAGAATCCACCAGCCAATGCAAGAGACAAGCAAATTTGATCCCTGAATCAGGAACTTGAGGAGGAAATGGCCACCCACTTCAGTATTCTTGCCTGGAGAATCCCGTGGACAGAGGAGCCCGATGGGGTCCACGGGTCTCAAGAGCAGACACGACTGAGCGACTAAACAGCAACAGAATGTCTTTTAGGTTTTTCAGTTAATTTTGGTTCGCGTGGATTGGGAGGATAGACCTCCTGGCTAGAGACCCCTCTCTGGGCCTCTGTTCCCGCTTCATTCCTAACCTGCCCCCTATCTGTGATCTCAGGGTGGGGGTGCCTCCTGGGGGCTGCAGGGCAGAGTGAGGCAGATTAACCCCTCTGCTGGAGTTTTCCACCTGGAAGGTGGCAGCGTCGTGGTGACACACCGGCTACCGCTCTTCCGCGTCTCACAAGTTCTGAATCATCTGGAACGTGACTCAGGGCTCAGAAAGGGATGCCCTGTCTACTGTGGAATTCCATCTGCTGGAAAAACAGGGCCTTTGTGGGCCCCGGGGGCCGTAGGCTGGGCTCCGGGCAGGCTGAAGGTTAAGACAGTTGGGGTCCGGCCAGCAGTGGCTTGTGATGGTCTCTGCCCTGTGTGGTGGCTGCAGAGTGAAATCCTCGCTGTGACTGGGGCTCAACCTCACCCTGGGAATTCTAGCAGAGGTGACTCCCAGGAGGGACACAGGCCTTTTCTAATCAGGCCATCTAGCTGGGCTCCATACCCTTCTGACCTTCCTGGTAGTTTCCAAAGCACCTTGGGGTCAGACAGACAGAGGCCCCTTGGTCCACCATTGCCTGGCTGTAGCTGGTGTGGTTTGAATGTGGTTCAAAGGCAGCAGAGTCTCAAAATAGCAAGCTTTGCCACAAGGTGCTCAGCTGAGTCCAGGGCCGAGTTGACGTTCCTGGAAGTCTCCTTGAAGGGGTGTGGAAGCCGGTGAGTCAGACTCAGAGGTCTGTGTAGGTGGTGTGTGCACCAGTTCCTGAGGGGGAATTGGACCTGAGATGATGGGATGATGACTGTTCCTTTGTGTCCTGCCAGGGTGAAGTGACCTGGGTCTTCATGGAGCTTTTGCGAAGCATGTGGGTTCCCTGACGGGTTTGCCAAGCCGGGAGGGACGGCCATGTCCAAGGAGGGAGCAGAGCTGAAAGGACAGGGCCTCGTGTTGGCTCCAGCCCTTGCCCATTCAAGCTGGATGACGGCCTGTGGTCAAGCTGGCCTCACTTCATACTTCTGCTATATCTTTTTAAGGAATCACTAGATATGAAGTAGAGTGGCATTTTGTGGTTTTGGACTTAAAAAAGATATCCCCGTTTGGGCCTGGGCTTGGTGAGGCTCCCAAGCCAGTCCCCCTTGCCTTGGCAGAGACCTTCTTGTTCTCTGCAGCTGGGTTGAGTCTAGGGGCCCTATGCAGGACAAGAGGAGTCCAGTCTCCTGGTGCAACCACAGGTGCTTCCCTCCCTGTGAACACCTGGAGGGGGCCGTGACCACCTGGGATTGTAGGATGTTGCCTTGGGCACCCCTGCATGCAGTCTTCCACTACCCCAGATTCCAGATGATTCTTTCTGGGAAGGTTCTGTGACATCTTCACCGAATGGTGAAGGGAAGAAACCAGTTTCTGAAGTGCTCACTGTGGGGCTGGGATGGCCCCTCATCTCTGCCCCAAGTTCCTGGAGAAGGAAGGGTGGGAGCTGCTGGCTCCAGGGCAGAAGGGGCATCAGCTCCAGCTGGAGACACAGAGCTTCCCCAAAGCAGTTTCTGCCTTGCTCTGACACACCCGCCCCACCCCCAGCACCGTGGACCCTCCCAGAGCCCAGGAGGTGCTGGCAAGGCCTCTGGGTGCTGCGAGATCCTGGAGGCAGGGAGTCCCAGCTCTGATCATGGCGCCAGACCAGTTATTGCATTTTTTGAGTCTGTTTCTCCTCCATAGCAGCAACACAAAACCTGTCTCCCAAACAAATACAGTATTGTAAAGCAAAACAAACTAAAAAAATTAAAATTAATTAAAAAAAAAAACAAACCCTGTCTCCCCAGAGTTTGCTGGGGACTGGAGGTCACTACCACTCCCAGAGACAGCAGGAGGCCACGCGCCTGATGGTGTCCTGTGTCCAATGCCAAGTCTCTTGCCCCAAAGGCCCCTTCAGGTGGCCAGTGTTTATGATCAGGCATGTGCACACTCCAGGGAGTTGCCCACGGGGGATATGGTTCCCTGACCCACTCACAGTGGTAAGGGTCTAATGCTTGGGTTACTCACAGTGCACTCACAGCAAAGCGCAGTAGAAATCTTCACTGTGAGCAATGCTGGCGGAATCTGTCAGGAGTGCCTGACCACCGTCTCACCTTCGCCTTTTGGTAGGATAGTCATTATTCCTATTGCTTATAATTCTTCACAAGACCCAGTAATTGAATCTCAGCCAAATCCAGCCATCCATCTCTGAGGGCAGTTTTCAGGCTGCCCTGGCCCACGAGCCAAACTGTAGTGACAACTGGGATTTGGGGGGATAAGTGTGATGGAGATGCTTCCAGTGGGGTGCAGCTGGGATGTGTGGAGCAGAAAGGCAGATCACCCTGGGGAAGGGAGGCAGTGTGGTGGCGTTTCTGCTGGTTCTCAGCCCCTGAAATCACACAGGGAGCTCCAGCTAGGATGTCTGGGGCGAGTCTGGGCTGTGCGCTCTCTTAAGCCCTGTGCGAGGGGTGCCGCCTGAAGGGGGCCCTGAGTGGTGCCATGGCACATCTTGTAAACAGAGGGTAGAGGTCACTCTGGGGCAGCCAAGTCTGGTTCTGAAAGAAAGTGTGGGGCCCTTTCCAAGGTCACTGGACAAAATCTCTGAAACTGACCAAACCCCATAGCAGCTGTTGCTCTGAACCTCCCAGGTCCCTGACCCCTTATTGGGTAAAATACTGATGCTGTTGCCCGCCCTGGAGCATCCTAACCAATCATCTAATGCCGCCATTCCAGTAGGAATTTTCTCTGGAAAATTCCAGGGAATTTTGGGGTGGGGAGTGAGGCTATAAAAATTGGCTACTAACCTTCAAAAGGGGTCAGCTCTTCCTTGAGCCAGCCCGATGTTCTAACAGCGCTAATGAACTCTATTCTCTTCTCATTCTGCCTCTTGTCTGGAAATTCTTTGCAGCCTGCACATGGACCTCGGCAGAAAGGGCTTGATGGAGTTTGGAGTCAGAGGATGCATCCAGAGTTTAGAGCTTCTCAGGTTCATGGACGAGGGGTTGGTAGTAAAAGCTGATGTCATGACAGTGTGTTTTAGAAAGAGAAGCTTCCCGTCTAGGCCGGCCAGATCACAGAGTAGACCACTGTGGGGGTTAGTGTTGGCTTGAGAAACCTGCTTCCCCCCGACACTTGTTTCTGCTACAAGGTGACTGTGTGTGGCTGGGAGGTTCTGGTGGATCTTTGCCAGCACTGAGGGGTGTCCCCACCGTATCACAGCAGCGCAGTGTCCTTTTGTTTCTGTGTTACCATTGATTCCGTGTAGTAGGCACTGTATGTACTAAGTATATGCCTGTAGTGTGCACACGTGTCTCAAATTCCCCACTCATGCGGCTTCCTCAGCAGAGTAGCTGCGGGG